>KI628669.1:0-96519 GCA_000503235.1 Sclerotinia borealis F-4128 | reverse complement strand
GGGGTAGTTGACTTACTGCTTCCTTTTATCAGCATCTCTTATACTCTCACGAACTTATATATTACCATTCCACATTCACTATCTTTGAAATTCCCAATCTGAAATCGAAACATCACACAGCCAAATTATGGAAATATCTATCAACGAAATAAACCCCTTTCAACTTCAATGAAAAGATTTGAGACGGGAATGAAGAAATCTCCACAAGGATGAGAATTAATATAAAGAGCTCATTAGACACGAATACTCAACATCTCCATGCAAACCTCTGGTTACCTACATCCATACAACACCAATAAACAAACACACTAACACTAATAACGTTTCAAAAAGGCCCAACATACACTCGTATCTCGACAAGCTTATGCGTAAGCAGAAATTCGAGCTAAGAGTCGAAGAATAATTAACTTCATCCCATCGGTGGTAGTAAATGACACAAGCAAAGGAGCACTCGCACTCGCACTCGCACTCACACTGGCAGGCAATTACTGTACTCACTAGCCACCGAATCACACACACCTATATGACAGAGGTATATCATTTTATCGCCTAGCCTTCCTTACCTTACCCAGAATTCCCCCTTATATACAATAATATTCATCCATCATCCATCAGCAATACACTTCTAAAAAACGACCATTCATCCCAATAAAATAACTTTCATAATCCTATGATATGTACTCGTATTCTCACATTATAATACAATGAATGCACCATGCAATGCCCCAAAACCCCAACTCAACGCCCCTGGTATCCAGCTATCCACAAAACCGTGCATCCAACCAAACCCAAACCCAAACCCCAACCCAAGTCTAATCATTCCTCATCACTACTATCCATAATAAAGCCAGCTCTGACCCTCGGTCTCCTAGGTTTCGATACCGGCGCCATATTCTCTTCATCCTCATCATCTACCATCTGCATCATTGCACCTTTTGTAAACAGTGGTTCAACATCGTCATCTTCGTCGTCAACATCACTTGACACTTTTCTCCTCTTAGGTTGCGCGGATCTATGTGGACTTGAGATTGGGGTATCCGTCTTCTCGGCATCTTCCTCTTCTGATTCTGCGTCCCCAGCACCGATACCTGCAGCAGCATCATCGCTATCCAGCGAGATTGCACTACTTCCCCTCTTCTTAGTTCCTGTCATCACCACATCCTCATCCTCATCACTATCTCCATCTGTCTCCCCATCCAACGCACCCGCCATCCTCTTCTTCCCACTTTCTCTCTGCTGACCAACTCCCAACAGGCCCTTCATGATGACAATTTTATTCTGCTGTCTTAACTTCTCTTCAACCTCGAAGAACATCCTATCTTTCTCCTCGTCTTCCTCATCGCTATCATGAACATACAATTCACTCTTAATCTTCCGATTCTTCTCCAACTCCCTTGCTCTCCTAGCAGTCGCGCGTGCCTCTATTTGTTCATCCGTCAGCCCATTGCTTTCAGATTCTTCGCTTCCTTCTTTCCTGCGTTTCCTTCGACTCTTCTTCAGAGCCTTTAGTGCATCGGATTTCTTCATCGCTGTGGGTCCGCCGGGCTCGAAGAGAAGTTCTTCCTCTTCGTCATCAATGCCATCATCTGATTCGTCATCAAATGCTGCACGTTTCCTATTCATACCAGCAGATACTCTCCTTATTTGGTCAAGTGCTCCTTTACCGTCGTCGAAGGTTGGTGGAGCAAATTCAAATTTCTTAATTAAATCGAGAGCTTCCTTGATCTGATCTGCAGACTTCGCTGACGGGACAATCCAGGAAGTGTCAGGGTCATCGACAGCTCCAATACTTGCGAGTCCGACAAGCTTCATCAAAAGGCGAAGATAGCCATTTTTGAACATGGCAGTTTTCCTAGCATCGTTGTCCGGTTTAAGAACTACATCAAGGTTAGCAAAGTAGGAACAAGGATAAATAACCAGCAACACATACGAATAGTAGCAGCCTTTGGGGTTTCAACCTCCGCGACAGGGGTTTCTTCATCTTCCGCAAATGGATCTTTTTCCACGGACTGCAAAGCTTGGTTCGCCGCCTCCCATCCCCTCCTTTCACTCTCGGCAGAAAATAATTGTGACTTGACCCATTCAATATGATCAGCCTCATTCCTATCAAGCAAAGCTCCAACAGCAACACCGATTTGTGCTTCCCACTCTAATCCGCCCTTAACTTCTAATTCAGCCGCAGCTTTAGGCTTCGTAGATATTGTCTGCTTTTCATAGCCATATTCCAAGAAATGTGCGGTGCTATTAATTTTCGAAAAGAGGATTTCCACAATAAGTTCCGGACGCTCTTGAATTTTCCTCGTACATTTCTTTAAGAGTTGCTTGACCATTTCGTCCCACTCTTTGTAGGAAGAAGACAGAGGATCCATGCCTCCTGGACCTTTGATCATCTTGTAAAATAAATCAATGATATCCACTCTGAACAACATAACACTCATATCCTGTTTGAAAGCCACACGGTAAAAAAACCTGTGGGCCCGTTTCAATTGTGCTGGCTTGAGGTCAAGATAAAACTTGGTAAACGATATAAACGTATCTATACATCCTTGTGACAGGAATTTTGCTGCAAAGAGTTTGTAGTCGAACTTTCGCTCGGAGGATTCTTTCTGTGCTCGTGCCTCATCTTCACCATCAGACTCATCAACTATAATGTCATCGCCTTGATCTTCTCCTGCATCCCTGGCAGCCTTCTTCTTCTTTCGCGTACGTCTCCGAGATCTTACTTGCATATCCATATTCTGCTTTGAATATTGTTCCAGGATACGCATATAATTATGCGTAAGCTCTGTGCAAGAATCCAGATAACCAAATCCTTGATCTTTATATGATCGAGTAATCATCGCTACTCGTTCGTGAGTTGTATCTTCGTAGAATATACGAGCAAGAATGTTTTCTGCAATCTCTTGATCATCTTCAAGAGGTGAATCTGCCATTTCTTGAACGGTGAGAAGAATTTGGGTGAAGCATTTCATCGCCGCACTTAAATCGTACCAGTTTTTGTTCTCAAAATTTAAATCCATCCCTCTATTGAGCGTAATGAACATCTCTTGGTTGAGAACAGTCGCAACAAGGGCAAAACTGTCCACCTCCTCGGGTACTTTACTCTTAGAAGACTTTTTGTTCTTTCTCCTTGCTCTTTCCGCCTCGAGAAACCACGATATGAGATAGAAGAATTGCCGTTGATGATATTCAAGGACTCTCTCAGCTTCTCGATCAATTGCTTTTCGAATATGCGTAAAAAGGGGATTGAAACCAGAATCGAGAAAGTCTTCAACAAAGTTTCGTAAATTTTTTGTTGCCGACGCATTGAGAGGGACCAGGTTATCAAAGGCTAGCGGTCCACTTTCTCCTTTCACTGCTCTCCGAGGTGGCTTGAACTTCTTGGTACTATCCATTTTGTCCAGTCCTCCTCTACCAGTCCTTAGAGCAGCCTGACCAGATATTGTTGTCATTTTCGCATTATCCCGTTGCATCCATGCCATTGTTCCGAATCGATTATGCCTCGTAGGAGCATTTGTTTGATAACCTCGAAGCATTGCTTGTTCCTTCTTCCGTAACCTGACTAGCTCGTCCGTCTTACTATTGTCCATTGCCTCTTCGCTGACGAACAACTTTTCCACATCGACTCCCTTAATCAAGTGGAAGATAACGTCCATGATTACAACATCCTGGGTAGTGAAATCCTCCCCCATCGTCGAGGATATCGTCAAAAGAAGATGGAATATATCTTGGTAGTCGAAAGCATCGACTGTCGCAGACCTCGAGATTTCTGCCTCGTCACCTTCGTATTCACCATTCGGTGGAGGTGCGATCATAGCAATATTCCGCAAGAAGTACAAGAGCAACTTGATAATGCCCTCATCTCTCGTACTCCGATCCCCAATATCCTCCGCAATGGCTGGAAGCGCGCATCTAACTGCAGTATGTAATATTTTTGCTCCATCAAACCCAAGAATCGACCTCTTGTATCCCACTTGCGCAATCTCCAAGTATGGTACATGTCGATGATGATTGACCGTCATTTCCTTATTCTTCTCCAACGGCCAAGTCAATGGAACCATTAGTTCTAGACATGCCAACGCTATCTTCGACTTCAATCGATTGTCCGTGGCATTCTCGGGCCATGCTGCAAGAATTTGTAGTAGATCTCCTCCCACTAAATTGGAATCTGCGAGACATCGTGCAACATCTAATCGATTTGATTTCTCATCGTAGAGCTTTAACCATCTCTTAAGATCTCGTAGACATGCTAATGCATCATCTCCTAGTATGTATCGACCTTCTTCATCTGCTCCGCTTCCTCCCAACTGTACAAACGGGGTCAATTCTTGAATCTTTTTCAGAAAATATAAATATAATATTAGAAACTCACAGCTGTGACCAAACTATTCACATGAGCTCTAACTTCCTGATCCACAACATCTATCTTACCAACTGAGGAGAACTCCATATTGCGTTGTGTGTTAACTCGTTGTTGTCTTGAATAATATCATGGCATGGCGTTAATAAATTATAAATTACCATAAGTACGGGTACATTACAATTACAACAATTACTGGCAACAATTTTGATTAAACCTCTTTACACGCCCGCCCCTACCAAATTTAATTTCGCGATCGCGACGCGTACCCCTGTTCAGAGCGAGCCACATGTAACGGCGGCACATAATACCGGGCCGAAGGTAATTCCACCCCTCGGTAACTATACTTCTTTATACAACACAACACCACACCAGATCTTTTATATGTTCTTATAAATAAAGTCGCTACCCAATATGATTACTCCAATTGTTACAAGAGGACTTCTGCAAAGTTCCAGATATGTAAGATCATTCAGTTCGAGTCGAATCCTCTCGGCGCAAGAAGTCAAAAGCCTCGGCGTTATTGGAGCTGGACAAATGGTAAGTCAAGTCAAACTTCACTGTGTTTCTTGATGGTCAATTGCTCATGGTACATAGGGCTTAGGAATAGCATTAGTAGCAGCAAAAGTCGCTGGTGTGCCAGTCACTCTCGTCGATACAAATAAAGCCTCCCTTGATAAAGGCCTAGCATTTGCCGGTATACATTCCATGCAATTATATCTTCACTCGTTTCTAACCATTTTGTTTCATCATCATATTGACGACGGATAACTAATTCATGTTTCAATACAGATAAACTCCTGGCCAAAGATGTAAACAAACAACGCATCACCCAAGAACAATCCGACGTTATCCGATCCCTCCTCATTCCCACCACAAGTATGAGTGACCTTTCCTCGGCCGATTTTGTAATCGAGGCCGTCCCCGAAATTCCCTCCTTGAAGTTCTCCATATTCAGTTCTCTCGCCCAAATCTGTCCTCCCCATGCCATCCTTGCCACAAACACCTCCTCCATATCCATAACACGAATTGCCGCATCTACGACCAAAGATCCAACCGATACCAGTGTTTCCTCCCGTGTAGTTTCAACGCATTTTATGAATCCGGTGCCTATTCAAAAGGGCGTAGAGATTATTACTGGATTACAAACAAGTCAAAGTACTTTGGATGCGGCCATCGACTTCTGCAAACGAATGGGTAAAATTCCATCTACTTCAGCAGATTCGCCCGGCTTCTTGGCCAACCGAATCTTAATGCCTTATATCAACGAAGCTATAATATGTTTAGAAACTGGTGTTGGGAAAAGGGATGATATTGATGCGATAATGAGGAATGGAACAAATGTACCCATGGGACCATTGCAGTTGGCGGACTTTATTGGCATCGATACTTGTTTGGCCATTATGAAGGTATTACATGAAGAGACGGGGGATAGTAAGTATAGACCTAGTGTGTTACTAGGGAAAATGGTAGACGCTGGATGGTTGGGCAAGAAGAGTGGAAAGGGGTTAGTTTCTTCCTCATTCCTGCTTGATCTTGTGAATGGGTATACTAACATTCTGATGGCAGATTTTATGACTATTAGACACAAAAATAATGTTACTTATGAATTAATGTACTGTCAAACTTAAAGCCAAGTGACCTGAAAGCTTATATTTTCTCAATGTCTCAACTAGTCCAATGGCTTGCTATACAGATCATACTACAAAAAGGTTCTGTAAAGTGTTCGAACGATTTGATGTTGAAGAAGCTTTAGCCAAACTTCCAAGACCTCAAATTTAAGTTTTTGAAGACCCCACGGATATGCTCAGAAGCTACGATGTGGAAAAAGTGTCGAGTTTCAATAATGATCTGTGTCTTAGTAGCCTTACTTTACACCACGCATCCTTCTCTCTATTTTCCATACCTTTACTCTCCATTTTCCATAAACATATTCTTTTCTCTTCGCATCTTTTTCTTTTTCTCCTTATCTATTCTAGCTGTCTCTGAATGGAATAGGAAGAATAATATTAAGTTATCGCTGATTTGATCTGATGTTACGTGTTTGCCTTATTGGATGTGATGAAGGTGATAAAGGTGATGCAGGTGATGCAGGTAGAGTATTTAAATGTATGAGTTAAATTAGGATGAGGATGGGGTGTCTCGGGGTGTATGTGTATGTGTATGTGTATGTGTATGTGTATGTGTTTGGTGCAGTGCAGTCTTATTATTGAGTACAGTACAGTTAGCAGATTTGTTGCATTATCTTCACCCAGTTGGAATAAGACTAAAAGTGTAAGACTTGGATTCTCTTATTTACTTCACTTCATCTTTCATTTGCTAATAAGTACCATATCATATAAGATTGATAATTCCCACTCCAATCCCCGGGTTCTGTGTCCTCTGTCCTCTGTCTTCTGTCCAATCCCCTCCTCTTGTCATAAATCATCATAAATCACTCGAATATTTGGTCGTACCGTGGTGCCGTGCATGTATTTGCTATACTCGAGTAAGTTGTGATCAGGACTCTATAGTTATATAACCGTCGAATCTGCAATCTTCTCTTCACTTCACTTACTCGAGTATAGTGACAAGACAAAATATCTAACACGCACTATACCCATATGTATTTCCATAAATCGAAATCAAAATATTAACCTGCCAGACTATATATATATATACCTACCCCATAATCTAAAAATCCATTTCGCATCTCATGCTATCCCAAACCAGGATCTATCTATATAATACTCGAGTAGAAATCAAACTAAGTAAATAAGATTCTCTTTTTTCTCTTCTCTCTCTCTCTCTCCCTTTCTCTTCTCTGACTACTGTAGTGCTGTAGTGCTGTATTAAAAGCAAATATATCCAAGACAGAAAAACAAAACACAGCCGTGTTTGTCGTGTTTGTCAATGTTTGCCACCTAGAGGCTGTGTATATTATATACTCGGGTACATAGGCACGAAATTTACGACATAGAATTTCAGAGAGAGAGAGAGAGAGAGACAGAGATAGAGATAGAAATAGAGGTACTGTATATATGATATGATGATATGATATAGTGTATTTTGAGATAGGAGATGCGGATGTGATATACTGTACTGTAGGAAGTACTACTGTGTGTTGGGCTGGAAGGATGGGATTGGAAGTGGGAGCGTGCATGTATGCATTTGACTTTTTAGTCGGCTGGGAAGATCTAGCTTGGGACTAAAAAAGGTGAGGTAAGATGAGATGAGGTAAGAAGAGAATGTGATGAGATTAAACGACGGGTAGTGGAATATTGGTGTTGATATTGGCTTGGACTGTGGTTAATTGTAGGTGAGCTATTAGCTTACCTTAGTGATGCAATCGGGGTGTATTGTTGTTTATTGTTTGAGATGGTATGTATATATGTATTTATGTATCTATTGGTTTATAATGTAAATTTAATTCAATTATAATGTAAAATTTGCGGATTTGTTGTCCGTCTTCCTCCTTTTTATTTCAGACAGTACTCGGATACTGTGCCAAGGTATTAAAATCTAATGGTTTTACAGATCTAGTGTATGATGGTGAGTATCGATAGAACTATGCTGTCTAATCTCACAACCACCAGCATAATTTCTCAACCCTTACTCGCATTAATAATCTATTACTCGAGTATAGCAAAACCCAGCTGTATTATCCCACCCAAACCCACTCTCTTACACCCGGATGATTCATCATGATCCCAATTCAAATTGATCTCTCTCCACGCACTTTGCTCCCATACTATCATACCACCATACCACCATACTACTCGCACAGTAAACAAGAATACTAATACGACAACAAGATTCCATCCACAAAACTTCTAGTAAGATCATAGATGATTACCGCCGGCTAAGCGGTCAACACATCATATGTTCCGCCTCCGTCGAACAAAACATCAGCAAACATATACAAAACCAAGCTAGAACATGAGCCTTGACATGAGCCTTGCATCGAGCACAACCATTGTCGGCACCGCAATGCGTATTTCCGGCGCAGGACGTTGGTATACAGTAAGTACCCTTTATACACTATAGAGTAGAGTAGTAGACTAGTTCATCTGGTGAACCGTACCCATTCGACTTCATATCGATATCCATATCCATATCCATATATAGGCTCATCACCCCACCCCACCCTATGAGTTCGAATTCTTGGCATCACGATCACGATATCCCCAGATTTTCCATCTCCAAATTCCAATCAACGCACGCACAATTCCATGCAGGATTTTACCTCCTAGAGAAGTTATGACGGTGGTGGTAATGTAAGGTGGAGATACATAGATACACACTAGAGTCTCGATGCTACTATAGTCTATACCATGGACCCATGGTCCGTGGAGAGCTTGTTGATAATGGCTGTGGTAAGCGCTAGTATGCTAGTATGCGTATACTACGAGTAAACGCAACCTAGTCCGACTCCATACTTTAGCTATAGGTGATGGGTAATGGGTGACGGGTCAGCTGTGATGTATGTACTCGAGTATTCTCGCATAGATATCTGGTCTTTGTATACGAGTATATGAGATGGAGATTTTGTAGATGTGTCTTGATTACCTGTATATACCTGTACCTACATCCTGTTATTCATCCATTTTTATACCAAAGTTTGCGAGGTAAGAAAAAAAACTTGGGAGTTTGTGTGATGTATGAATTAGAAAGGAGATTCTAGAAGTGAAATACATGTATGCACATGTCGGTGATGGGGGTTAGTGTTTACTCCCAAGTGTAAAACTGTGATATTATCGGTATGTTAACCAATGGGAAGCTTGGAGACACTACCTTCTGCCATCTATCACTGATCTCTGCAGAGAACAAAAGGTACTTTGGCATTGGAACGATAAACCACCTTCACAGTTCGGTGTGGCGTCTTCCTGGCCCCTGATGATAGTTTTGACATCACGGCAAGACTGACCATCTTCCAATATCTCCATACCGAACTATGCTTTCAACTCAACTTACCTCTCGTCTCGTCATGCTATGCCCGTGTTGTTGAATGTTGACACAATTTGGTGCCACACGACGCTGTAGCTAGGGGGCGCGAGGCGAGACTGAAACTCTCCGGCTCCAAGGATATGCCATGTCCTTCTGTCCCCAAAGTATACACGAGTAGCTTATCTCAACTCATAACAGACAGCTGGTATCGAGCTCATGTCCCTGGCTCTACCAGCAAATAGTAAAATGTTCACTGAACAGTGGATCTTGATGCTCGAAAGATTATGCGGCTGAATGGTAGCTCGTCTGGATGGATTTTTTTGGTTCCCTTGATCCATTCGTGTCCATGAGATCAATATACCCGATAATCCCGAGGGAAGTATCATTCCGAGCCATATTGTTCGAAAAATGAAGGAAATCCCAACAAACCAACTAGTTTCTTGGTAGTAACTCGCGAAGCTCACATGTATTTTGATCCTCAAACTTATGATCGATGGGGTCTACGATAGAATTTTTGATGGAGATTCTCCTATGATAACCCAAATTCTGGAATGGGCCTATAACCAGGTACATATGGGTTTTGAAGTGTTGGAAATAAATTGCAATATAATAACCCTTATCATGCACGAGTTGCATGTAATATACAATATATTAATCGCCGACAACTGCCGGTATTCCCTAGAACAAGGTATTTTGAAGTCCATGTATCGAATCCAGAAGTAGAAAGTAGATAGTACCTACTACCGGAAAGCTCATTACCGCACACAGGGTATAGTTTGAGTATTTTTGAAAATCCGGGGACACAGCCACCTTGCATCTTTGGCTACGCATATATGCCGTGAGATGGTCGGAATAGTGATACCTTCTCGATATATGCTATAAGATGGGAAAACACGGGATAATTCTTCTCGTGCTGGTTCTCGTGGAGAGCTGCAGGTTGAGGTGTGTGAAGATAATGATGTGAATGATCGCCGTCCTATGAAGATGCGGTCGTCCTGCGGGAGAACACCGCATGGTAGCTAGGCAAAAGTTGAAAGACAAAATCCGTCCACTCATGATTATCGAAGCCTCAGAAGGTGAGAGAATCCAGCGTGGTACTTCTTTGTGGCGCCCGTGCTGATCGACACACCAAGGCTTGGGACAGGGATTTGATTATGACCCCCATCACCTTAAGATGAGCACATGCAGGGGCATGGATGTTGGACGTGATGTGGTTGGGGTGTCTGCACCCCTCAATCTCTCGGGTAAACTGGCGGATAATGAGGGAAGCTCATCAGCAGCCTGATTCTGAATGTCTGAAGTGTTCACAACAAAACATCATAACATGAAAGCTATTTGGAACGTATGACGACTATCTAACCTAGCCAGCGTCCCACAAGTCCGGAGTAGACGCATCGTGATGAGTCCACGACCACGTACAACACAATGTGACAGTGTTTTTGCAAGCATTCGTGTGCCAATGTTTGGTTCACAACATCCCATTGCGGGTGTTTATTTCTAGGCACTGTTTGAGGCTGTGAAAGTGGTGCTGATGACTCGTCATGTAGGTACTGTAGTGTAGAAAACCTGAAGTTTCTGATACATACTTGTTGAGCCATTTGAAGGACTAATGAGTGGGGAATGTATCGGATAATATTTTAATCTGAAGCATAAGCGCCATCTAAACAGTAGGTAAGTAACTTAGACATATGGAACCAGATGGCATCCATGATGACAGGCCTATTTTTGTGCTGTTTTGTTTTCTCACCGTTCCTGGTTTTAGACTCCGTAGTCAGTGATTCCTCGGCAATTCCAAAAGTATGTAAGATGCGACCGTAAGCGATGTGTGGTTGTAGCTTTTCCGTCCCTGGCGGTCTCTCACGAAATTGCGTATCCGAGGTCTTAGTGAGAAGGGTGGAAGACCCATGGAAGGAGCTTTCTTAGGTTTAGACGCCTTGCCTGAGTTTTGGTAGGATTCGGAACGGAGCCGAGAGCTTGATTTGGGGCAATATGGATTGTGATGATTACAAAACATCCAAGATTGGACAACAATGGGATAATTATATGGGCATGACAATCGGTAAGTGGTTAGTAGACCTGCCAAACACAATTACTTGCCTAAGGGCTGGTCCGCCGCCTCAACACCGCAGACCGTGCTCATTGCTCGGAAGGAAATCTTGGAGTACGGTTGAGATTTGGGGGCGATTTCAGTAATGTATGGCTTCCATGGCGACTGGAACATTGAAGAATGTCATGGCTTGATATCTGTAACTTGTAAAGTTCAGCTGAAGTCTATGTACAACATTAAATGGCACAATAGATACTCGAGTATGCTAGGTAGAAGGTGCTACAAACGATGAAGGCATTATCCAGGTAGACGAGGTACAGTAAAGTGAAATTTCTACACAGGAAGTATTATTGTTATCATTAGGACTCGAGTAATCACTTACTTTCAACACCCCGTTCGCATTATTCATTCCACTGCTTTCATTTCCCGTACAGCTTCTGAATTGCATGTACTTAGCCCTAGCCTTTTGGGCATATGAATTAGCCAGTTGATACCGCTAGCTATATTGATAGTGTTTATGTTTCTTTGCTAGTATTTGGGTACGGGGATGATGCTGTAGATGTGATTTGGAGTTTCTTTTCCATATCAAAACGTACCCGGCGTCTCGCATTCGTAGTCCACTACTCCGTATAGCCGTCCACTTCACTGTTCGAAATTTGCTGTAACACCGCCACCTTTGCCTTCAAAAAAAGGTGGTTTTAAGATGAGTTGTTTTGAATGCCTTTCTGAAATTACCAAAAGAGGAAATCAAATAAGTGGGATTAGATTCGAAGTTTGTTTCATCTTTTTTGATATATTAATACTCGTTAGACCTAATCGGCGGTCGTACCTGCATTTACTCCACCAATTGTTTTGCTTAGTTTAAGTTCGAAAAATGATCTAAATACGAAAGTATCCATAATTATTTCCTCTAGCTGGATACCCTAGAAAACACTTGGAACTTCTCCTTCTTCTATCAATCTCCCCCATCTCCTTTCCGGAATCGTGCGGGCGTAAATGTTAACTCGTCTCCATTTCTCCCCCTCCCCCCCCGAATCTCTCCTGAGTTTTCCTATTGCCCTTGTCAGAAGAGCCTCCAGTTTCGTCTTGCCATGAGTGTCGAGGAATTATGTAGCGATGCAGCGGTAGGCATGCATGACTGTGAAATTTGAATGTGCGTATTCAACTTTCTCCAATTCTCGCTCCTGCAATTCTTACTACCGCTAGTATACGCAGGCAGTAATGTGATTATGGCAGCAAAGATCAACATTTTTAGAAGATTTTCTCACATCCATACATTCATGTCTCTTTCTCACCACGGGTACCGTCCCTACGGTCCGGTCACTGTTGCTTAAGCACATTCCCGTCAAGGTGTGGGCTACGTGTTACGTCGGGTAGGTACAAAAATACTTTTGGAGAATATCGAGAGCACCGCATGTTTCGCTGACTACTTGTCACGGTGACTTAACGGATCGGTGGATTCTCAAGAATTAAAGAAAATCTTGAAAAATTATATAAAACATACATGATCCCTCCGTCAGTCATACAGTATCCACAATGGACCTCGCCGTCATCAGCCTACACGTTCTTGTTTTGCTGCTATATTGTATTGTCGCTGTTCCGAGCAGAAATTGTCCGATTTTGAATGGTCCATATTTATAAGTTGTAGTAATGAGGGCTGTAGAAAGCTACCCCTGGGAGGTTCAAAATGCCTGTGCCGTCGAGTCCAGCCATGATCTGATACCAGGATACCTCGATGAGGAACCTTATCATCAAAGTAGTCAAGAGGTAATGTAATGCATGATGCGAAAAAATTAGGCTAAATGCCCTTTAATTGTTCATCTCTTCATCATTGATGTCTCAACATGTCGATTATTGTCCTACTTTAAAAAATGATACCCCACCGATCACGTCAATTGTAGCAATTTCAACCTCTTTGCTCATGAAAGGCATGAATTTTTGTTCATAAGGCTGATACGAAATGCAAAACAGTAGCTGTTGGAGAATATTGGCAATTGAGGCTTGATCAACGACGAATCGTGCGATACCTTAGAAGCAGCGGTAAGAGCTTGCGGACTCGTAAGCTGACCAAGTATAGATTCGCAATGTTTTGTAAACATATAAGCTTTTTATCAGTTGGTGAAGATAGAATTTGACTGTGGACTCAATCGTTGCAGCATGAGACGAGAGAATGAAGGGGTAATGTGGGTAGCCGCACTTCGGGATTCCTAAAAACTCCATTGGCAACTAGAAACTTATTAGATCTTGCCGGGGCAAGGGCGGGATCTTGAAGAATGCTGTGATTTGTGATCAGGCTGAGGATGTACAATACATGAGGGGTACCAAAGGTAGCCTTTTCTGATTGTTGCGTTACGCATTTTACCTTGTGCTGTAGCAAATTTTCGACCAGGGAGTAGACTCTAATGCTTCGGGCCCGAATTGGCTGTTTAACTTGTGCGCTGATTGGAAGAACTAACCAGCGCAAAGTTACCATTATCATCCACCTAGGTTGTGTAAATTCGTAGCGTGTCGCAGACTCGTGGTGTAAGGAAAGAAAGATTTAAAAGCTGCGTACAGGATGTAAGAGGGGAAAACTCCGACTGTACGGTACCTTTAGGCTTTTGGTAATGTCACGGTATGTAGTAGTACAAAATAATAGGTGTGATATGTATCTGGAGAGAGTGGAGGCTCCACGGAAACTGAGGATCAAGTAACCTCGGACTAATATTGTAGTTAATGGATACATATTTGCGGTATTATAAACATAAACGCGGGATGTGTTAATGCACAGACTTTGGCCAGATGAACCTGGGTTTGAAGGAAATGCATTCCTAGATACCCAAACGATTTCAACCAGGTAAGTTGAGGCCTATGATAAATGTGAAATGAGTGAATGAACCCAGTAATATTGTGAAGATGTGGTGATTTGATGCTACTCGTAGAGGATCTAATCTGATAATAGTTGCTTAAGGGGCTGTTTCAACTCCTATATCTACTCGGCACTTTTTCCCACTTAGGCAATGATTCAAGTTTGAGCTAATTACCCGGCTTCTCTGGATCTTTCGAGCCTTGAGTATCTGAAATATTCCACGAATCAATAATCTTGAGAAACTATTCGAATACTTCCTCTCAACTAAATCAACTTGCAAGCTTGTACCCTGAAGAAACAGTGGATGTGCCTTGATAGGGTCAAAGCTACGTGTTTCTGGAATACTTATAGAACATGTCAAAAGAATTCTTATTCACGAAAAGTGTTAATCAACATCGTTCAACAAGAAGGGATGCAGTCTTTTCAATTGGGACTATTTGACAACGTCTACAAGCCATTGACCTCGAGTACTGTACCTTCGTATCTAGACTTGTTCATTTCCTTCGGAGGTTTTGAGAATTAACAATGACCAGCATAGCATGGAATTCACAAATCAATCCCAGTCATCTTGAAACTCTCTATCTCTGTCGCTGAACAAGACCCTTACCAAGAATGTCTACCAAACGAATAAGAACCTAGTCAGTCCGTAAAACCTTACCCGCCAATTTTCCAAAAAATAATTTTTTTTGACGGACTTTTAGCCTTTCTAGCATCCCGTCATACAATCAACTCAGGTAAATGATACCAGGTATCAATTAGAAGGTCCTTTATTTTTATTATTAGTAGCTTCTTGAGTAAGTTTCTTGACATCTAGTTTTCTCTTAGTACGGGGACTAGCTCCAATTTTCGCATCACCCATCGTCAAAACTCAACGGCAGTCCTAGTTCATCAGATTTATGAAATGAACAATGCATTGTTCCATAGGATTACGCATCAAACTCACACAATACCATTCATCGCTAGCGTCCGGACCTTTCCCACAAACACAGTGCACACGTCAAAACAACATTCGAGACTATCTATGGACTTTGTAGCAGATTTTAGCCTTTTGATGAGAAAATAAGCATAACATCTCAAGGTTTGACGATGATCTCAAAAGTACCGAGAATAACCCCCATTGATTCATCCTCTTACAGTGTCCCGTCCCCGTCAACTACCTCGTTAGTATTGTAATCTGTCCGTTTTCGAACTGAAATAGGCTAATAAATATGCATTATCTAGGGATTTCGCGTTTTGTATTTGACTTTTCCACCCTCTTGTCTGCGTTAATTTTCATAAGCGGCAGGGTCATCACGTTGTCAAGTCACAACTCGCATAACCAGTCTGGCCCCCCCCCCCCCCATGTCTTCATAGATCTTCATTGGGTGATATCTATTAGCGACAACGGTTGTAAGTTGACCCACATCCCTCCACCCTTTTCATGCAAAATGGAGACCAATGATCCGTGTAAAAGAGACCCAGCCTCGATCTCTCCGCTCGTCCCCTGTCATATCCGTTGTTCTCTCAAGCTCTCCTACATCAGGCTTAGTTGAGATCGATACAACTCACCATTGCTGCGGAGCCATGCTGTTATTTTAACTTGTTCCTGTTGGTCCATTTGGATGCTTCATCTGAGTATCGGATGATTGCGCCGGCACCAGATCCCTACAACCCAGTCACACATTCATCTTATCCAACGTTCTGCACAGTTCTCGATAGAGTGCTATCCAGCATTTCGCTGCAGCTTCGTTTCCATTTGTCAATTCTCTCAAGAGCCACAGGGGGGCTTCATACACAAAATCGTTTCATTGAATCGTTTCACGCTTTGTTGTTATCATCTTTTTGGTCTGTCTGCCTGTGGCTAACTTTGAATGTCCTCGTGCGTTTAAAAACATTCCCCTCCAACCTTGACTTCTTCATCCACTTTAGCTTGTGCAACTCTCCCTAAATCTCGTCCCAAAATCCTGGACGCAACCGTGCAAGCCCTGTATCAAGTCGAGGTGGGTATTTTGACACTACTCCGCTCCGCCTGCATGCTAGACTCTTGTCATCGGTACAATTTCCTTCAGCGGCATTCTGCTGCAACGATAGGGACTTCATGTGAATCGAGAGAAACAGGGGTGATAGGGCGCTTCTCGGGTCCAGTGTCCTTGCTGTGGTGATCATAATCAAGGAACTTATATATCATATATCATCCGACGCTTGTCGATCGAACGTGGAAAGAAAGACAACGACCCCCTTCAACTTCTCTCCCTTATTCTTATAAAGATCTAGCACGTCATTAAAACAAGAGCAATTTATATTTCATTTGGACGACGCAGGACACTCGCCACATCCGTTCGTTGAGGCTAGCTTATCCTTGAACTAGGTCGCCTCATCTTCTTTTCTCCACGATAGAGTCGTTTATTACCGACTCGCAAAGTAGCAAATCTTCTGGAAGGTATACGCGTTCGGCTTGTCCACCAAGACATTCAAAACCTTTCTTTTATATCCCTGGGACTGGTCCATACATCAATCAACCTTATTTAGTAAATCTTGACCAAGACCCTTCGGATTAATTTATCCATCGATCAGTAGCTACAGGAATAAGCTTTGCACAACGTTCCGACTCCTCCAAAATCATCAATCATCAAGCAGGACTAGACTTGATACTACTAGACTCAACAATCACTTGCCTTCGATAGGCCTTATGTTCTTTTCTGGTCAGTGATCAGCCATTGTCTATAGCAGCCCTTACACTCGTTCACTTCACGGCTACTTGTCACTTCGATAACACGACCTAAACTTCACTTTCTCGAAACAAGGGCTCTTGAAGAATCCCCAGAACAAACTTCCAGACCTTCTTCGACGGTCACATAACAAATACTCTCAATGCTTGTTACACGGCAATGCGATACAGGACGGAACACTTGGTCCTCTAGTAAACTTGGGTCTGCTAACTTCGCATCTCCACGGATGTCGAACTTTGAGGCTTTGCCACCACAGCCGGACTGGCGAGAACAGTACTCTTCGTACCAACTCTCTGGAGAGAATGGCATAGCTCATCAAAACTACGAGCACCCTGCGAGCTCGAACATCAACAATAGTCAACCGCAATCTATTGCCAGACCGACTTCAGAGCACCGACGCGCACTTGGTCCGCTGAGACCAGAAGCTTCGCCAACCCCTATTATAGAACGAGCAGACTCAGCACCGGGAGATTGTGGTCAATCCACCGCCAACAGAGCTCACGACGAATCCATGGTTTCCACAGAATCAGCGCCGCTTCCTCTTGGATCGATAGCATCAATTCCATTATCATCCGCGTCTAGTGCACCTTCACAACAGCAGGGAGCAGGAGCACTCGTAAATGAGGACGGAGGAGCTCTTTCAGATCCCAAGGAAGAAGATGACGATGTTGACGACGACGACGATATGCTAGATACTGAAGATGGTGCTTCTTCAACGACCCAGACCGCAGCAGAACGAAGAGCGGAACGTAGGAAGATGAAAAGATTTCGGTATGTTGGCCTTGCCATTCACATCGTGTATTGTGACATCAAAACTAATGAATTGCCTAGTCTTACTCACCAACAGACTCGATTCCTTATGAGTGAATTCGCAAAGCAAGCGCATCCAGATGCTGCTCATCGTGAGCGACTATCTCGAGAAATCCCAGGCCTCAGTCCTAGACAAGTCCAGGTGTGGTTTCAGAACCGGTATGTGAAATGCATTCATTCTAGTGTGAACAAAGAGCATGGACTAACGGAAGTAGACGCGCAAAGATCAAGAGACTCACTGCGGATGACCGAGAACGAATGATGAAGATGAGGGCGGTACCGGACGACTTCGACAACGTACAGGCTCTTCATTCTCCTTACGGGGCTGTACACGGCATTGGAGCACCAATGCAATCGCCTGTCGAGTATGTGCCAAATTACGCAGATCATATGATACGACCTTTGATGGTAGACACGATGCGCAGACATGAACACGATGACCATATGTCGCCCACGGGCATGAGTCCTGCATATCCAGGACATGGTGGATTTACTCCAGGAAGTTCAATTGGCACACCCGACGTTCTATCGCCGTTGTCTATTACTTCGTCTGATCGATATTTTTCCAGCCATCTTTCAAGTCCGATGAGCTCAGGGCCACGAAGTTCGAATCCGTTTGATCGACAAGGGGGCTATCAGGCAGTTTCTCAGCCAAGGCATCACAATGGTCGACCATTACAACCATTACAACTTCGAGAGACAATGTCAAGATCGCGATCAGAATCACTACAGTCGCCATTGAGATCTAGCATGTCCTGGAAAGGAGAAACTTTAGACTATGCCAATTACCAGACTGGACAACCGAGTCCTCAGTCAGCTGGACGACAACAATCAATGTACCAGCCTGAGCAGACCAACGCGGTCAATGCGCACCAATTTGAGACAAGTTCCTATCCAAGTTCGTCCAATTATTGCAGATCAAAAGATATCTTAGACTAACTATTTTCATAGATTCCAATATTCAACATTCACCACAACACATGAATTACTCGCCATCGCATCCCCCACCCTCTTTACAACAGCATTCTTCACCAGCTGCCATGTCCCGCATGCGAGCATCTACCGGTGCTTCATACCCCCAAGGTCTTGACCTCCGCAACCAATACCGATCGCTCTCTCAACAAGGCTCATCACATCTACCTCCTACTTCCCGTCCCTTTGCATCGGCATACTCGGCCGGTTTCGCCAGTGCACCTCTAACAGCACCAATGGAATTCTCCCTCCCCCGAACACCAAGCGACGCAAATCATCCACAATTAAGTGCGCCAATGGCACCTCCACAAGATTTCTCGAACGCGTACAACGCATCAAGATCTCCTCAAGGAGAGCGAGAATTCAACTCGCAAGGTCAAGAACAACAACATGGTCAAGACCACTCACAGCCTGGCAGCCACCAACCACAGAGAAACAACAGCGACGGTTCATCTTATCTTCGATCTAATGAATTCGAAGGGAAAGAGAATCGGAAAAGAAGCTTTACCATGCCGGGAACATATGCAACTTCTCACATGTCTTCTTAAGAAAATTTCTTCACACCCCCATATCCCAACGATATCTTTGCGCACACACAAAGTTTTTCCTTTCAAAGATTCGCATTCGTTCAACGGCATTGCAATTTGAAGGAGCAGAGCATAGAATTCTCCCTTCCCTCTCAATAAGACAAAAAGATACTAACCTCACCTCACCACACAACAAAGCTGATCATATCATTTATCCCCACCCTCCAAGTCCTCCACATCATCACCAAAACCCCAGACTTTCAAACCTATTACGGCTTTCTTGCTATATACGTGCGAATCATATATACACGCATACAGATACACATATATACATGCATACATACATACAGACATATATCTATATATATATATTCGATACATGCTTCATACACCTCACATTTCAACCACCACTCGGACGGCAACCCTACATTATCATCTACTCGAGTGCTACATTTCGACAATCAAAATCACACTTACACCCAAACTATTAAACATCTTCATCCTTATCCTTCTCTATATTTTCTTGGAGATACTACCTATTCAGCCCTGTTTTTATATATCTTACTCTTACCTACTTTTCTTTCTGTTTTTCTTTCTAGGTGTGTTTTCATATCATATCACTTCATTTCCGGAGGAAAGGTTACCTACCTAGGTTTGGGAATGAAATTGGGGGTTTAAAAACAATAAAGCAAAGTCTTTTCTTTTCTTTTCTTCTTTGATTTTTCTTCGATAGTTCGATTCAATTCTGTGTATAACTTGCTTGTTTTGGGGGACTTTGTTTTAGTGGGGATAGCTGGATTTATTATTCATGTCTGGATTCGGATTCGACGTGGATTTGGGCTTTGACTTCTTGTTTTTATTTTCTATCTTTTGTTTTTTATTTCTTTTGGGGGTTTGAGTTTGAGTTTGAGTTTGAGTTTTGGGGTTGGTGTTTTGTGTTTTGATGGATGGGGGTTGGGATTGGAATGGAATGGGAGAGGGAAAAGGAAAGAAAGAAAGAAATGAAGAACGTTTATTGACTTGATTTTGGGATCGGTGAGGGAGCCGCGTGAAAATGATAGGGATGGAGAAGGGTTGCATGGGTAGATGGTTGGAGAGAGGAGAGGGGGAAGAACTGCTTTGGAAGAGGATAACAGACAGAAGGGGAGAAAATCACTTGTAGATAACTCAGATCGTTGATTGACAATATCATGGTGTTGAAGTTGACTTTATTCTATAATCTCCTGTATATGTTGAGAGATGTGAGATGTGAGATGTGATTACCATTACCATTACTGTAGAATATCCACGAGTATTAAACTTAATCCAGCTAGACTTTCCTTCCTTCCTTCCTTCCTTACACTTTTTCAACTACTTACTGACTCTGTCTATGTATGAATGGATTTTCCTTCCACAGTACAGTATTTGTATTTCAATCTCAGATGCACATCTATCCATCTATCCATCGACTTGTAAATCATTGAACTAAACATTTTAATCCCTTCCAAACCGGGGGGTACTCTATACTCTTTACAGAGCACTCGTACATGCCATCCCCTCTCACTCAGCACACCTACACAACCATCAACCAACCATCAACATGCCAGCATTACCTATAGCAATCGACCAACCAAGACAACTCATTAATTACATTTTGAAATCCTGATTTCAGTCAGTGTATATATATATTGTACCTTATTGAAGATATCAATTGTTATTAATTTGCTTTGATAATTAGTGATGTGTGGCACGTTATGAACCACATAGATGACCATGACGAGAATTGTGTTTGTAAATTTGATTGTTCTTTTGTTTATTCATTATTAAACGTCATTTTCCCGTATTAGAGTCACATACAATACAATTCCGCAGATGGCGTTCAAGAATCATCTTTATCCCCCTTCATCCATAAATCTATCAGTGATTATTTCGTCTTGCCAAAATTCTTTCCATGTGTATTATCAATCAACGCCATCAAATTCATCTTCACCTCCAGGAAGCTCATTATCTTCCTCCAAAGCCTCGAACCTCTCTCCATCCTCATCGCCATCCCCAACCACCTTTCCCTCCTCAATAACGGCTAGAGACTCAGCTCCACCCTCCGGCAATCCCCTCTCTTCTCTCAACTGCCTTATCTTAGAGTTGGTCATCTCAAAAACATATTGACCTAGATGTTCTAATCCCTCCATCACTGCTTCACCTTGTACCGACTCTAGTCCCTCCTCATCTGTCAGTATCCTCTGACTTGGCCACATCTCCCCGGTACTCAGCATCAATTTATCAGGTCTAGATAATAAGATATCAAAGGCTTGTTTTAGCTCAAAACAGTATTCAAAGATCTCCCGTCGTCCCAAAATATAAAGGCCGAGGCGAGCGCGAGACAGTGCAACCGTAAGACGTCTGATGTCGCGAAGATAGCCGACGCGTGATGTACGAGTGAGGGAAAGAATAACATCTAAGATTTTGTTAGTGATTTGTTCGGAAGGAAACAATCTCGAGGAAACTTACAGTCATTTTGTTCTCCTTGATATTTATCGACTGTTGTGACGATTTTTGGGAGACCAAATAGAGGGTTCTTTGCACATCGATGCGATAGGACATCTTTGATTAGTGCACGCTGACCAGCATATGTGGACAATATGCTGATCTTCGAAGCTGGATATCCAAGTAATCGCATATACTGGTAGATGGCGACTGCATATTCTGCTTCTCCTAAGTTCTGAATGAAATGAGGAGTTGGCTCCATTTCACCCTTGCCTTTGTAATCAGGTACTTGAATGAATTGATAGTCGTATTTGAAACCCGCATTTGCGGTTTGATATTCAGGCGTGGTTGATACGATTGGTAGGTTACCAAGGTTTTTGTAGCGCCAGGAGTAGAGAGATGCAATAGACGGACGAGCACGACCTTGTTGATCGAGATTGATGGTTGGAACGCCCAAGCGAACAAGGCGAGAGAAGAGCGATTGTTCAAGGTTTGCGTAGTGGCGGAATGCAAGATTTTGAATGACGGGAGAGTTTTGGAAGTGGTCACCACATAAAACTACACGCTGAAGAGGAGTTTTGCCACTGTTTGGCTTCTGCAACGCCATAGGTATGAAATTCTCGATTTCAGTGATCTGAGCTGCCTCTTCCATCACAACATTGTCGTAGTGAAAGCCAAGTGATGATATTTCACGTCTTCTCATGGCTGCATGTGTAGATGTCATCGCAATGATTCGAGCTTCATTAGTAAGAAGATAGTTCGCCTTATCCCGATCGCGTCGCAGTATCTCAAATGGTCGAACATCTTCAAGCTCCGCGAATATTTTAGTAATATGATGATAACATCCCGTAGCTACATCAACGACGGCATCCTTATCAGCACCAGGAGGGAAAAGAGGCTGAGGGGCATTCGAAAAGTAGTAGTGAAAGGGAAATGCAGAGACAATCGACTCAGATGTTAACTCCGGACCCTTCATAACTTCCTGGAATCTTGTCCATGCCGGCTCAACGTAAACTGAGTTAAAGTACCCAGCTGTCTCTGCTGAACTTCCATGAGCACCTGGGGCGCCAAAATTGGCAGCAAGACGATCAACCTCTCTAAGGTAACCATCTCTATTTTCAAGGAAAGACTCGACACGTCCGTGTTTACTGAAATTCGTTTCAGTGTCTAGTTCCTCCTCACCATGCCCCAGCCGTAGAAGATGGCGTTGATCAATATCCAGAGCAACAATTTTCTGGAACAATTGATTGAGCGCCTGATTACTATGCGCAATAAGAAGAGTGCGCTGGTTAGGGAAGTTGTGATATAGATTGTTGATGATCTGGGTTGCAACATCCGTCTTGCCAGTTCCTGGAGGACCAACAATAACGGTGAGACCGGGTTGCGTGCCAGAGATAATTGCTTCGATTTGAGTAGGGGTAAAACGGACTTGATTTAATTTAGGGGCGTCCATAGGGTATGGTCCTGTACTTGGAGGTTTATAAGAAGAGACCTGGATGGCTTGTGGCTCCTCCTTTGGTGTAGGTTCTGCTTCTCTGCGTCTCTTTTTCGTTGGTCTGGCTGGTGGTTCAGCAGCTTTCGCCACCGTTTGCAAAACGTAGGGTGGTCCAAAACTACCCGTAACATCATCGCTTGGCTCAACCGTCCTACCGGGTAAGCTTTCAATAAGATGTTGCCAGTCAAGAAATGTGTCTCGATAGTCGACCTTTTTGAGCTGATTTGATAGTCTAGTATAACTGGCTCCCGCAGGATCACCATAGCCTAGAAATACCTCATGGAGCCAAGGAGCCAGGGGGACGTCAAATAAGGTAAGACTTCTTATCGATTCGAGGATGGGTTTGAAATTGTTTTCACGTCCTCTTCTGCGAACAATAACGTTCATAGTCTCGTAAATATCAGGCTTGCCTTTATCGACGCGATCTTTGTCCTCTTTATACATGGCTGCGTCGAGTTTCAACTGTAGTCTTCGCGAACCAGCGCGAGCATTACCATTCACTTG
Organism: Sclerotinia borealis F-4128; assembly: GCA_000503235.1. NCBI lineage: Eukaryota > Fungi > Ascomycota > Leotiomycetes > Helotiales > Sclerotiniaceae > Sclerotinia > Sclerotinia borealis. The sequence continues at coordinate 72,859 of KI628669.1, read as the reverse complement.
ACCATTGTAGTTCATTAACGAGCGCCCATGATCATCTTGAACTTGGATGACTTCGGCAGCGCGGAGATATCTCAGACCTGAATTTTGCGCGTCCGAAGGCGTCGCACCGCTGTTCGAGATCATAGCAGACTCATTAGTGGCTTGCACGGAAAGCAGGAAGATCACGTCATCGGGCCGTAATGAATCCCATTCTCGACGAATGTTTTCAGCCATGCGACTGACATCAAGTGTGACTTCGGCCCGGACGACGGCTGGGTTGTCGTCTCCTACAAGGGGAGGTACCACTTCAAGAATACTACAGACTGGTTAGGGGGGATCGCAATGGAAAATTAAGGCTATACTTACGAAGGTTTCGTTATCGGCAGTGCCATCTTGGAAAATCCTTCAAAACTTGTTTGCCCTGTTCTGCCAGCTACAGGTCGGAGTCGTTTTATTGTGTCCTCGACATCTCGTCTGATCTCGTAAAACGATTCACATCGATGCAATATAAATGATCGCCACAAGAAGTCTCCAACGGTCAAATATTGCAAATTCAGCTTCGGGATTGCCAAGGGTTGTGACCCATCAAATCCATCATTTCTGAGCAGGGTTCTTTCAAAAAGAGTACTCTCTGTTGGAAGGATGCTCAAGTCACGGGCGGTTTCTTGGAACGTCTTGCGCTTTTCATGTGTCGATAGAAGAATCTCCACAAGGAATCCACGATCTACAACAACCTTGGTAGATGGCGGATAAGATGTCCGCAAATCAAGATGATCGCAGAGCTCTGTCATCTCAGCATCTGTAAGGGATTCTAAATGACCCTCAAGCTCCACCCGCTTGTCGATGGACGAATAATTGGACAAAGCAAGGATAGTCAGCTTGTCCTTGAAGTGTTTGAGTGCAGTCCTCTGCAGGGACGCTAAAGTTGCACAATGGCGTTCATATGCTTCCGTGCGGCTATGCTGAGCACCTGTATGGTCATTAATTGCAAAGTATGTATAATGCTTAAGAAGAGCATAAAGATCTCGTAGAAGCCCGTTCTCCTCGTCATTGAATGCTGGAGATAGTCTGATAGTTGGGAGAATGTGCAAATCTTGTAAAAGTGTGTTCATATATCTCCTGGTTGGTAATTGACTCTGGAGATCTGATAAAAACTCTATGAACCTTTCACAATACTGTACGTTTTCTGTTTCAGGTGTCAGCGCAGAATAATAGTGATAACAAGAGTTTCGACGTACCAGACTTTATTTTCTCCCCGTAAAGTTGATTGAAAAAGTCAAGAATCAGAGTTAAAAGCCAGGAGCGCTCAAATCGAAGTCGAGCTTTCGTAGGCTCGTCAGAGGCATCGTATCGTTTCGCTGCCGCCCTCCAAGCTTTCTTCAGTTGTACAGTGTGATCGAGTATCTTTTCTCTCTTCTTCTCGCTCGAAATGTTGTGCCAGATAGATATTGACACCAGAGGTGCGCATTCTTTCCGAACTATGCCATTGTCTAAAGACTGAAATGCACTTATTATGAATGACAAGAGATTTGTTCGTATTGTCGCAGAAAGGGTAGTATCCAATGTCATAGATAAGATTCGTCGAAAGAGGGTAGAGAAATCGGGTGTATTGTCCGCAAAAATATCTACGTTCATCAGTACAACGCATGCAAGCTTTCCTTTAACAGCACTCACCCCAAGTAGGCAAATGTTCTCTAGTCCTTACATTTACGATGAGGACTATGAGAAGTATGTGAAAATTGGAAGCATCTTCTGAATAACCTGGCCAAAGATAACTGGCATTGTTGTCAGAAGTAGATCCCTAATTCAAGAGTTTGGATGGATGAAAGTACTTCTCAAGGATATGTAGATTTTCCAGTATCAAAAGCGACCTAAATGAGAAATGCTCATGCTCTAAAACATCCCATATTTCTTTCTTGATAACGTCCTGCTTGACCTTGACCTTCGCGGACTTCTTCGAAGGCTTTAACCAATGTTTTGCGGCAAGTTGCGCAAATGAGCTTTCATTCTGTGATTCCTCCGCGGGTGCCACTCCCATAGTTTCATCAACAGCCTTCCCATGACCTCTTCCTTTCGTCCTCGGAGCCATTGTTGTTACTTGTGGTATAGACTGGCAATTCGTATTGCGCGCGTCGGTCGCATGTGAACATCTTATCGTCCAGATTCTTTTTGGAAGCTTGGTGCTCACGCGTGATGACTAAGCGGAATTTCATCGATATATGTAGATCGATGTTGCGATAGCGTTCGTCAACTTCACGCGACAATTAATTCTGCCACCAGAACTTCCACACCACAGATCTTTACCTGCGCCAGTACGGAAAGAACTGTCGAATTGAGATTATATTACCGATCGATTGTTAGCATGGAGGGCCATGGTTTACCAATGGTGGACGCCTTTGAGCAGTTATTGTTGGAGATGCTTCAGCAGGCTGATTCGGTCAAACAAACACATACTATAGAGTCGCCATTGAACAAAACGGATCTTGCGAATACGTACGAACGAATCGATCGGATATTCAGCGAAGTAGCATCTTTAGAGTCGAAAAAACGCAGTCAGTATGCGATCATCGAAACCGCTGTTCGAGATACCTTCAACAATTTACTGGTAAGCCTCGCACCAGTACGAGCGGTAGACACACTCTGACGACCCATAGGCCTCTATTTCTATTGAAACCCCCTCTTCTGCTCGATTATGGAACCTTCTCGATATCATCTCTATTCTTTCCGACGACGAACAATGCGAACCTGCCCTTTTATTTTGGCTCGTTGAAGAATTGCTGGATAGTCAGACGATTGCTGGGTGCCGAAGGATATTTGATTACCTTGAGTCAAGACGTGAGAAGATTACTGCAAAGCATTTCGCCCAAAAAAACTTGGTTATTTTGAGAAGCTGCAACGAGCTCCTGCGGCGACTTTCCAGGGCCGAGGATACGGCATTCTGTGGTCGCGTGTTTATTTTTATGTTTCAAAGCTTCCCCCTTGGCGACAAGAGTTCTGTGAATTTACGTGGCGAATTTCATGTCGAAAATGTCACGTCTTTTGACACCCTACCGCTCAGTTCGATGGATACTGAAAAGATGGAAGTGGATTCGGACAGCAACACGAAAACATCTCCACCAGTCATTAAGCCAACCTCAAATGGACGGACCAGCACGGCGAGAGGTTCTGAAGAAAGCAATGGTTCCGGCAAGGATGCGGCATCTCTAAAACGTGAACCGCCAATGAAACCTGACGAGCTCTACCCGATTTTCTGGCTTTTACAACAGAGCTTTAGCCAGCCAAAAAAACTGTTCAACGCCGAGAATTTTGCTGAATTCAAGAATGGTCTGGAAGCTACAATAGCTACATTTAAGTCGGTACAGCATGAAGCCACAGGGGGGCGCCCAGCGGCACGAGCGGCAGAGGATAATAAGAGAGGAACAAAAAGAAAGCGCAGTCAAGGAGACGATGACTTAGCCAATTCTTTCAACCCCAAATATCTCACAAGTAGGGATTTGTTCGAGTTAGAGGTATGCCATCTCCCATCACCCACAAGGATATTACAAATCTAATTTAAAGTTGTTAGATCAGCGACTTATCATTTAGAAGGCATATACTTGTCCAGATCTTAATAATAATGGATTTCCTTCTTTCATTAAGCATCAAAGCAAAAGAGAAGCTTTCAAAAGCGTTACCAGAGAACCTTAATAGATCAGTCACTTATGCAGATCAAACACTCAGCGAGGAGGATGTATGTGCCCCTCTTTCCCTCAAATGTTTCATCTTTCCAAATGGTAGCTGACATTTTATAGACAAAGTGGTCATTAGATATGAAAAAGTCGATTGCCGAATATTTGAAGAAAGGTGCGGACGGTGCATTCTTCTATCGCATGGTTGAGACCGTTCTCTCGAGAGATAAAAATTGGGTTCGTTGGAAGGTTGAAAATTGCCCTTCTATTGCCAGGCCACCCGTATCACCCCAAGATTTTATCACCGCGAAAGCATCAGCGCGCAAAGCCACAACTAATAAACGATTACGCCCCAACCCATTAGGATCCTTAGACCTCAAGTTTCTTGCGGAAAACGACCTACAAAGTGGTTTAGAGAGGCTTAAGAAACCAGAACGGTACCAAATTCCCTCCATTAAAAGCTTCAAAAATAAGATCGATCTGGATGATATGGATATCGACATGGCTCGGGACGAAGAATCGAAAAATGTGGCTATAGAAGCTAAGGCAAGCAAATGTTGGAGGACACTACGGATAGCTAGTGCTTGCAAACTTGCAGCGTTTGACAAAATTGAAAAATCTGATAGCATCGATGAAATATTCAAGGATGATGTTAAGCCGGAAGACCTCATCACTCCTGGCGATGAGGACGTACTAGAGAGTGGGGAGCCGAAAATCGGAGAGGGTGATGAGGGGTTAAAATTACAGCCGCTGGGGAACGAGGATGTGGATATGGAGCAGGAGAAGAAAGAAGAGCAATCGAGCATTCCACCAATTCCTGTAACGGAAGTGGAGAGTTGAGGTTGAGGATAGAAGCGACGGTCTGGTTCAAAGACCGGAGACCTACACCGGTGGATGAGATGAGATTAAATGGACATCTCCGAGAACATGACGTGACAAAATGAACGTCAGCTGGAACTGTACTTGTACTGTATAATACCCCTTTTATATCTCGCGAAGAAATATCATATAATATGTCAGATCATATTATAGCATCGCTATAGAGGACTATTCTGAGGTTTCCTTCGTCTCGTAGAGACTCGGACAGCAAATTACTATGAGTGTCTATGCAGAAGGCTAATCTTACCGGATACGTACTCTTCGGCTTCGGTTCATATGGTTATTCCGAACAATACTCGAGTATGTATCCGGTATAACTTCAAATTGAAGAATCAGCTTTCTTATCAAAGATTGCATAATCACATTCCCAGATCACAGATTACCTTGCTTGCTTAGATACTATACAATTACTATTTTTTTTTCATTTTTTTTGGATTTCACATGGACCACAACAGTAGTTTGCTGTGCGAGTCGCATTGCTACACTTGTCGTAAAGAGTGACGATTAGACTAAGAATGATAGAGGACCATCAATCAAAAATACATAATATTGTAAGATCTTACATTATTTTCATGCATTGGCGAAAACTGTGGGTGCAATGTTTCGATTATGATGCTTGATGTTGACATTCGATGGATGAGGCTGCTGGAGAAGATGTGCGATGCCAGTCTTGAATTGGAGATTCGAGTGGCATAAAGTGAAGTTTGTGTATTTATCACCACTTTGAGATGATGAGTACTTAACGTTCAGTTAGAAAATTAATGTTTAAGAGTTTTCAGTGAGTTCGGAACAGTCTAAGAGATTTGTCATAAAAGATATGAAGCGAAAAGTAAAGGGGTGAATGAGGAAAGGAGATTTTCGCAAGGTGGTGTTGTGTCGACCTGTTGGGATTTTCGTAGTTTTCGGATTATTGAAAGTGTTGAGGTGAAGGTTGAGGTGCGCCAAACCTACGTTGTAGTCTTGCAGTTCAAGACTACATACACGTATGGTCATTTGATTCCCTTTAGAAGAATACCTTCCGGGGAGAGAATACTACGAGGGGGACTCAAAAATGACTTGGCTTGCATAGATTCCGTAGATAGTGTCGATTAATATTGATGAATGATATAATATGTGTACTCGTATAGCATATGTATACCAGCATGACTCGAGGAAATACTCTTGGTAATCATATAGGGGGTCCATGAAGGAAGCGAATCAAGCGATGGCGGTTTTTTGTTTATAATTTTGTATGATATACTCTCAGTACTACGTGCCATACAGAAGAAACCTTTGTAGACTTGCCTTGCACTTCGTATCGTTGAATGGAACTCCTTGCTGTTCTGTTTCCATACTACTCGAGTAGTTGGTTGCTTAAAGTACAATTAAGCTTCGAAGGAAAGGGAAAGGGAAAAGGAAAAGGAAAAGGAAAGGGGAAAATAGTAAATACACAGCGAGGTAAAGCAAGTAGGTAGGTAGGTAGGTAGCTAGGTATAACAATGGAGTTTCGGTTGAAGGGATTTGATTCGTTTGTAGTCAGACTGGACTAGCATTTGATTCATGGAATAGCTCCTGTATTTATGATTGGAGTTGGGGAATGAGGTTGACTGCCTGTATACATTCATATATTCACTCACGGTTTCAATTTCATACATGTGTATCTGTGTTCAGATTGGTGTGAGAAAATATATTGATATTGGTATCATGCTATATCACAATATACTACACCATCCATGCAGTACGTGGTGAATACATGCGATCGCAATACCATACGCAGCAAACCTCGTGCGTTCATTTCGTTAAATTTCGTTTCGCTATTGACAAAGCCACCGATCTCCAACCTGACTTCCTCTTTAAGCGCTCAGCGCCAACAAAATCTTTCTTCTATAGTCTAGTGCTAATAGTTTCTCTTTATCCAGCATTCCATCATCATCCAAGTAACTTCTTGATCTCCTCCATGTCCTCCTTTCCATCAATTACACCCCACCATTTCCCGAAATTTCCATCATGGTCGCTGGAAGAGGATTGAGTGGATCGATCGTCATTACGGACCACGACTAAGTATTTGGGGGTTTGAGAAGGGGGAAGGCCAATGAGTGTAGATTGAGAGGGACGCAGCTTCCAGGCTCTGTAGATGATGTTTTTGCGTGGGAGCGGCTTGGACTGGAAATTCGTGGGCGTGCATGGGGATGAGGATGTGGGTGGGGCCGAGGTTGAGCGGGGAAGAGTTGAGGATGGGACGGGGAGAGGAAAGGGGAGGGGTGAGTAGGCTTGGTTGTCGAAGAAAAGGAGGTGGGTTTGTGGGTTTGGAGTTGGGGTTTCCTTGCTCGGAATTGGATTTCTTAGAATTAGGGTTTTTGGAACAGACCTGCTGGGAATTGAGGTGTGAATTTGAGATGCTGATGGTGATGGGCCTGGTGATCGTGTTGGTGGTGCCGGTGGAGATGGATAGGCGTCTGAAGGTGGAGGGGGCATTAACGTATCGTGCCGAGAATCGCTGGGGAGATTGTGTGTATGTTGGCTAGGCGTTTGGGTTCTGGGAGGGTTAGTAGTTTGAATTTGGGTAGATGGTGGAGTTGGAGCTAGAGGAGGAAAGTTGGACGATGAATTTGAGACAATGTGCAGAAGAGAGTCAATACATATCTTCTTTGTTGCTGGCTCAAATCCAGTTGTTGTAGATGACACAGGTGATTTGGATTTGGGGGGTTGTGTTGGATTTGACGTAGAGATGAGAGATAAAGATCGCTTCCGAGTGAAGGTTTCGGGGCTTTGATGGGTTTCAACCGATATGTTTGGGCTTGAAGCTGACGTGACAGTAGGAGCAGAGATCAACGTATTCGAATCTAGAAGGTGGTTGAGACTGGCGAGTGTTGTCGCAGCCGCGTCTTCGAGAGTGCTGATGGTAGCCGGGGATGTAGCCTTTGGAGCGGGAATCACTGATGCGAATGGTGACAAAGCCATGATATTCGAATCAGTGTGACGGCAAGCAGTGCCTCTTATCGGAATAGGTGGTAGCTTGCGGCCGGCTCTGAATACGATATCAGCTGTCTCTGTGTTCTCACCAAACTTACAGTTTCTGGCAAGTTGTTCGACGCCCTCAATCTTCACGGGTGTATTGAGTAAAGCATCCTGTAGAGGAGTGATGGTATTTGGGTCAACGATGCGATTTTTGGCGTTAGGAGTATCTGATATGACCGGAATATTTATGCGATTATTGGTGGAGAAAGGAGCACAGTAAATATCACGCGCGTGTGAATCTTTCTTATGTACCAGCGATATATCCTCTTCCTCCGTGTCCTCGTCTTCGTCTCTAGCTTCATACTCATTTTTAGTTTCGGAAGACATAGTCAAGTGAATAACTTTCCTCTCTGTATCCTCCGAAACAGGCGGGAGTTCCTGAGTACTGAGCGAAGGTCCCATGATATACGAAAGAGACATCTTATTGACATCCTTTCTCTCATCCTTCTTCTCGTCCGCTTTTGCAAGTGTTTCCTCTCTCCTTACCACCAGGGACTCTGACCTAGTAGGCAAACTTCTTTGGTTCAGGGTGGAACGGATAGCAATCGGAACGTGACGGAAACGGGAACGAGCGGCATGCCATTGTCTAGCAGCGATTTCTTGGCGTTCGAGTCTGCCGCTCAGTTTGGTGTTTGAAGTTTGATATTTCTGTGGTCGCAAAGGATCTGATGGTTGGACAATATGTCTTTGGATATGTCTACGGACCGGTGGGGATCGCGGTCGTGCTGGAGCAGAAATACCGCTACCGGGTGGTCGTCCGGGTGGTCGTCCTGGTGGTCGTCGTAGAGGCAGTGTAGTACGAGGTATTTTTGGTTTAGGAATGACAGGGACTTTCGCTCCAGCGGGAATGAGTATTTGGCCATCGGTATTAGGTACGGCCTCGTAGGTAGTCATTGTGATGATATTTAAAGATAGTATTTTAATCTGGTGTGTACTATTTGGTATTGAGAAAAGTAAATTGGATGGCGAGGGGGAATGGATGAAGAACTATATAGCTGTGACATGATATGTATCTATGATTCATGATAAAGATGGTGACTTGGGTGTGAATGCTCTTTGAAGGTGGTAAAATCATGATTTTATTGTTTGCATTCATGATGTGTATTCACGATACGAATTTCCAAAAAGTTGTCGTTGACGAGTCATCGAGGAATTCATATATCTCCCAATTGTGAATAATAATAGAATAGCAATGGGTTTGAAAGCTTGTGTGTTGAGTCATCGAGCTGCCTTGCTCTGTGAATCTGGAAGTTTTGAATGCAAAGCAAAATATAAGAGGAAATTGTGAGAGAACCTATTTTCGAGGAAAAGAACCATAGTTACTCAGGTATTCTACTTAGTGGCCACTTCTGCCTCGTCGATCCATATTGTTCGCTTATTTTTGGTTCTGTCAAGTGAGTAGTTGTAATTGTAGAGTAGGCTAGGAATACGAATATATCGCGTGGGAACACAATGAGTCATGTTTTTCCAGGTAACACCATCATTAGTATTTGAGTATTCAAGATAGGGTCGGCTTTCAGAAGGATCAACGGTCTGGTTGTTGAGGTGCGAATACCTTTTCGAGTATATTGTAATATACAATGATAACTGGATGGTCTCAACGAAATCGAACAGAGATTCATCTGATATCCGAGGTGACGTTGAAGATTTGCAGTGTTGCTTTAAATCCGAAATCAGTGGTAATGAGCATTACGATGTAGTTATCAATCGCCTTGCGGTTGCCATATATATGATTCACTGGTGATAGATTCAAAACTCCTGCACGAGCTCTGAAATCTCGACAAGGGTGTCAAAATTCTCCAATAATGAGCAACCCCCTGATTGTGCTGCTAGATGGACTTCCGTATGCCTACTCAGGCCACAGCACTGGACATGCTCGTCTTGTATCTTATTCCAAATGAGAATGTAAATCTTGCAATAACCACGGAAGGTTCCAACACTTGTCCACTAATCACTGATAAGCCCTCTTTTTAGGTCACTTTCTGATCTCTTACCACTTCAACTCTAAGAGTCTTTGAAAACCTGAAAGAAAAACTGGCTGACCTCGAAGTTGAGCTTGATTCGGATCTTGGACTTAAAACTGTATACTCGAAGATTACGGTCGTGATTGGGAAGGTGTTTGAGAGTATAAAGCCACTGACGGACTGACAGTAATGGTATCAACGGTATGCTGTGCGGTAGAGCTTTGGAGAAATATAGCTGGATACATTGCGACGGACCTTGCTATGATAGAGATACAGTCCAGAGGGATATTCTCAGACACTCGAGGGGAAACATTCAAGGTTTGTGAAGCCCATCATACAAGCGTGACTATAATAAGCTTTCGATCGCACACAGCCTTGCTGTCACGCGACATTGTATTAGCATATAATTGGACATGAAATCCCGAATTCACCCATCGAATGAGAATCCATCCAAGGTTGAATGCAAAGAGATCACCATTTCTAATGGCATCTGTCTAGGTATATAAAAGAGAGGAAATCGTTGAAAACTAGACAACCCATGTTGCAAACCTATTGACTTAATATCATGAAGAAATTCTTGTGAGCAGCTTTGCAAAGGGTTGTTCATCCATCACATAATTGCTATCTTGTCTCGTCCGAAAGAGTGAGCGATTATCGATATTGATGCTCTGAAACCCCCTTCCTTCTCCTTCCCTTCCTTCCCCTCCCCCGCCAAATCACTAAATGCGTCACGACCTATACAAACCACACCGGAAAATCAAACACACCTCTTTCACACCATGGACAAAACACGATTCTCCTTGAAATCCTTACCAAATTATTCATGTAAGAATTATGAAGTTCAAAAATAATATATAATACGAGAAAATCCAACGTTCTTTCATACCTAGTCAAGCCAGCCCAGCCCGTGCGTGCCGAACCCCCGTGTTCCTCAATCACCATCGTATCGTATCGCGCCACAGATCAATATATTTTTCTTCATTGCCCAGCACAATCATGACCTTTCTTTTGCAACTCCACTTCCATCACAAACCTACATATCTTTGTAGGAAGAATCATGGATTCTGGCTCCGAAAATCGAGGTCTCGACCTTGAGAAGGAGTTGACTTGTTCTGTGAGTTAAAAATTAAATGTCCCTAAATCCAGAAGCCTTACCCCGCAAATTGTACCCGTCTGGGCTTGAATCTGCAGCCGTATCTATCTTGAAGAATAGATTATTGAGTCTGACTGTATATAGATTTGCACAGAGGTTTTATATCAACCATTAACGCTACTGGATTGTTTACATACGTTCTGCGGTTCTTGTCTCAAAGAATGGTTTTCATGGCAACTTGTTTCCCTCCGCAATGCCCAAATACCTATCCCACCCGGTGGTACACCATACACATGCCCGTCATGTCGCGCATCCGTTCGAGATACGAAACATAGTTCTACAATAGTGACACTGCTAGATATGTTCTTGGCGCGGAGTCCAGATAAGGGTAGGACGGCTGAGGAGAAGGAGGAAGTTGCTGCCAAATATAAGGTTGGAGATGAAGTGTTACCGAAATGGGAGAAGAGGGAGAAGAGCTCAAGAGAGAGAAGGTTGGAGGATGAGGACCAAAGATTGATTGAGGAAGTAAGAGATTTGAGCTTGAGGGAAGTGGGGGTGGAAAGTTCAGAAGCAAGGAGGGAAAGAAGGCGACGGGAGCGGGATGGCGATAGGTCACATAGTTCGAGACATCATTCGAGTCGTAATAATAGTAGGGATAATAGAAGTACGGACGATGCGGATCGACGAAGGCGAAGAGAGGAGCATCACGAAAGGAGAAGAGCCCGACAAGGAACATCTGCGTTAAGACCGGAACCGGAACCGGATCATAGCGACTCTGAAGGCGGCCGACGAAGGGAATACAGTGAGGCTGAAGCAATAAGGAGACATGAGGAAACAAGTCGGTCAGCGGCACGACAGATTGAACATCAATCATCTTTGCGGTCACTCATTAGTTCTTCCGATATCGATTCAAGGGAGATGGAAGAAGAGATTCTACGACAGATTAGGGAGGAAGGATTATTGGATGGAATTGACCTTGAGAATATTGATGTTAACCAGGAGGACCAGATTAGTGAAAGAATAGCGGAAGCTTTCAGGAGGCGGCAAGGAGAAAGATCGAGATTTCAATCGACTAGAAGGAGTGAAGGTGAGGCAGCGGGTAGACGCAGACCGGCTCACCGAGTATCACCCACAGATTCTGGAAGAGATACGTCCGGTGATGATGCACCCAGAGCTACAAGACGACACAGAAACCAATCTTCCTCACCAAGGTCAGCTAGTCTGAACAATGAACAAAGCAGACCCCCGCCATCTATAAGTGCAGTACATGCAAATCACCTAGAGGTCGGTCCAAGTGCTGGAGGACGAAGAAGACAGAGAACTCTAAGCGCGCCACGAAGTTCAACAGCGCCTATTCCTACACTTACATCTGAAACAAGATCAACCGCTTGGTCCCAGACCGATTTGAGCACCCTACCTAGGACCTCTTCCATGCAAACATCTCAGCCTTTGAGAGCCCATGCCAGGAGGAGCACTGACTCAAATGTGCAGCGTTTCAGTGAACCATCAACAATTCGAGAACAGCAACCACAAACAGGCTCTACCGCAAGGTCATCCAACAATACACCCATCGCATCTGTCCCAAATTCAACACCAAGAACATCGAGCAATAGCTTACCAGAAAGATCTCATTCGGACGATATGCCTTCCATGCCAGCTCCACTGAGTACTCGTGTTCAAGCCCCAGCAGATATTTTCGTAGCCTCTGCTGTTCCTGCGTCAGTTCCATACATGGATGAGTCACTCGTACCCGCACCTCTCTCGCCGCATACTCCCACTCACCTATCAATTCTTGACAAAGCCGCTGCTTTATCAAGTGGCAGCAGACCTAGTTCTTCTCATTCTGTAGGGTCTAGGCCACGAACACAGCTTTACCCTGAACCATCAATAGCTTGTAGAAGATGTCAGAAAACTCACATCGAATATGAACTGCATTATAACTGTTCAAGTTGCTTGCGTGGTAATTATAACATCTGTTTCTCATGCTATCGCTCCGGCGCAGGATGTCTACACTGGTTCGGGTTTGGCTACTCGGCGTGGACAAACTGGGAAAACCAAATGCAAGCCGGGAAGTTACCGCAGGGCATAGATAGACCACACATGCTCACAGCAAATCGCTACCTAGCACCGAAGACGTCAGCAGGTGGAGCGGACGGTCGTAAAACCCTCACGACAGAAGACCCTCAGAAACGTCTTCAAAGTGGTGCATTCTGTGTCAGTTGCCTAGCTTGGACGAATGAATGTTACTGGCGTTGCGATATTTGCAATCATGGTGATTGGGGATTTTGCAACCTATGTGTCAATCAAGGCAGATCGTGTACACATTCTCTTCTCCCTTTGACTTACAGACCATCGGAGTCATACACACCTCCCTTATCTCATACACATGAACAGCAGCTTCCACAGTCGGCGACTATTCTTAAGGGGCCTGGCGTCATCGAGATGGGTAATTTTAAACCTCTCACATTTTCTACTAACTGCGACACCTGTCGCTATCCTATTCAACCCTCTTCCACGCGCTATCATTGCTACTCTTGCATCAGTGCCGTCCCCGACACTCAACCCGGTGACTACGATATTTGTACAACCTGCTACCCCAAACTCGTCGCATCTCGCCGAATCAGCGTCGAGAATGGCCACAATGGCTGGCGACGTTGTTTGCAGGGTCACCGTATGGTAATCGTGGGATTTGAAGATGACCGCGGTGGTCAACGTAGAGTGATAGTCCAAGACCTTGTCGGTGGTCATAGTCTCGATACCGAGCCCATGCTTTACCCATCAGCTGATCTTACAGTGCCCGAATTACAGAAATGGAGCTGGGGACAAGACAATGATACTTTTGTTAGACTCGTAACAACGGATCCATCGAAAACTGCGCCGACATCTGTCCCGGGAATAACGATTGAAAGGTCATTTCCACCTGATGGAGGAATCGGAATGTCGAGTTTAGCAGTTTGGAGTTGGTGGCCTGCGGAGGGGGCGAGTGATGAATTAATGTTTCCGAAGGGAGCGGAGGTGAGGGAGTGCAAGGATGTTAATGGGGATTGGTTTTGGGGATGTTATATGGGTGGAAAGGGATTGTTTCCTGCGCCTTATGTGAGAATTTTGGAGGATGGAGGGGGAGATGCTGGGAATTAAGGGGGGAGGATGAGATGTGGGAGGCAATGTGTTTTTTTATTTTGCGGGTATATGCATATGCGTTTCTATGGGGAATTGGTTAAACGGGGAAAGGGAGAGGGGTGAGGGGATATGATGTTTAATGATATATACATGATTTATAAGACATGTTGACGACTTTCATGATGGGTGGAGAACTCGAGTATATATTCACTTACAATCTGAGTCTTGCGAATCTAGCAATCAGCATTTTAGATTACGTTTTACATCTGAACCATTTGAGATTTTCGGACAATGACATGATTCTCTACTTCCACCTTCTACATCTCCTTCTACTCATCCTCCTCCCACCCCACACCAATTTACACCCCCAATCACCCATGCAACCCCCCACAATCAACCCAAAGATAACTACTCACCCACGCCTTCTTCCCCCCAAGCGCCCTCATCACCCCCTCACTTCCCACATTCCCCTCTTTCACATCCGCATGCACCCACCCACTCTCCCCATTAAACCCTAGATCTTTAAATTCGCCACGCCCTAGTCGTCCGACTAGCTCGCGGGCTATGTAGGTGGCGAGACCGAGGTTTCGGTGGGTGGGAAGTACGTAGAGGGTGGAGAGGGTGCCGTCGATGCCGATGTAGGACCAGGTGGTTATTTGTTGGGGGGAGGGAGGGGAGGAGGTGGAGGATGTTTGGGAGGGGGGAGAGGAGGAGGAGGAAGGGGAAGAGGGGGAAGAGGGTGTAAGGAGACAGAGGGAGGGTTGTGCGAGGAGGGTAGACGCTTCGCGTGGAATGGCGGAGGTGGATATTACGAGGGGGATGTGCTGGGGTGGGACGCGGGAGATGGTGAAAGGGTGGGGTGGAGGGTAAGATAGGAGGTGAGTGGAGGGGGTGGTGGGGATTAGGTAAAGGTTCCAGGTTGTGTGATGGGCGATGAGGGGTGTAGATGTAGGTACTGATGAGGGTTGGGATGCAGATTGGGAAGCGAGGAGAGTAGTTAGCGAGTCTGTGATAGTTTCGTGAAGACAGGCGAATTTAAGAATTGGGTCGAATGGATGACCTGGAGCTTGGGGGATAATGGTATTTTTTAGGAATGTGAGGAGGACTTGAAGGTGGGTGGTGAGGGAGGAAGAGTGCTCTTGGGAGAGCGGTTGGGGATAGCTTGGGGTGATTAAAGGGTTGAAGATCCAGATTTGAGATTCGTTTTTGCGGGATCGGTCAGAGAAGACGATGGTGTATAGTGCGGGAACTGGGTCGTTTGGGGGAAATGTGGCGGCGAACAGACAGTGACGCGAGGGTATGTTGTGGGGAGCGAGCATTCGGCTGTAGATGGGGTTGCTGTATGGGAGATTTTTGTAGAGAATTGGGATTAACGTTTCGGAGATGGTGTTCTGTGGGTGTATGTAGAATTGAACATCTGTTCCAGGTGGAGAGGAAGCTGGTGATGTGGTTATCGTATCAACTTCATTCCCTCCATTGCTATTGCCATTGCTATGGGAAGAGATGTGAGATTCCTCGGCATTTTCTCCCATCTTGTCCTCGTTGATCAATTTGTCCCACATGTTGAAAGTTCGAGTCACAGTCACAGTCCCAGTCCTCACGAGATGCAGGAAGAACGTGACTGATATGATATGCGTTGTCTTGGGCACGAGATGGATGAGATGAGGAACAATCTCAGATCTAGTAAGTGAACGAACGTGATTACCGAGGATGCAAATCCGGAGAACAAATGATATCTTACAGTACAATAGTTGAAGTATTGAATATCGGTAACAAAATGTATATTATTTCGAAAATGTCACCAAACATCGACTTTATATCAAAATATCTCTCTGCATTGAGTCATCACCGCCAGTGATCCACAGCCCATGTTGAGAAAATAGTGGGGTAAAACTAGGGCCTGGGAGCCCCCTGCTTGTCAAAATAGGAAGGCCGGAATAGTTCTATTTTTGTAGTGGTCGGATGAGGAGTACGAACTTTTAGACTTTTAGACGACATAGACAGGAGATTGTGAATGTCAATGAGAGAGTTGACAACAATGAATTTCAGATGATGGGAACTTGCAAAAAAGATATGAGTGAATTTGAATCACTCGTTCCATTGAGTGGGTGCATCTTCGAAGTTTTGGAGTTGTATGCTTTTTGAAACCTGCGTGTACTACCGAGTAGTGTTGCCTGCATCGTGGTAATATATATCTCTGGTGATATCTGCTCCGGAGCACTGTTATTCTTAATGGGTTATGTGTGAAGCTATCTCTAGCATCTGCTTTTTAATTACTTCCTATTTGAGACCAGCTTTAATACTGTCTATGTCAGCTGTCATCTGCCTTGAATTCAAGAGAAGATTTCGGTGCTCGGAACGTTTTCAGATAATGAAGCAGTAGATTTGTTCAAATATGCTTTTTGATGAAGGATTATTGAGTTCACCACTGGATTAAAGATACTACATGACAGAGGATTAGTTTTCCTACCAAAATATGGATAAAGGTTCACTGTGGAGTGCATAAGATTGCTGCTCCAGTGGATCCTCATGTTCAATACAAGAAAGCACTTGGAATCTCATTCACCCTTTTCATTACATTGCAGGTTTTTTTCTCTCGAGCTCCTTCGCTCTCGAGCCGTTAACACGTAATGGCCAACAAAGTTTCCGTCAAACAACATCAACGGACAAAATAAAGATCATCAAAAACGCTATACGGGGCTCAAGTCTTAATCAATTTTGTGTTGCAGTGCTAGGTTGACAAGCGAGTTGATGATAGCATATGAGTTGATGTGCTCTTAGTGATTCCGAGTTAGGTTGAAGTGCGGGGGTAATCCACAGAGTTAACGACTCTACAAAGGGAATATCTGGGCACTCCTTGATTAATATCTTGATAGATGCATTCGATCACACGCGTCGCTGTTTACTATTGCCTAAAGGCCATTTTTGGACATAGTTTATCGATTACATCGTTTTCTACTATCAAGGAGCCAATAAAGATTATATCGAAGTTTTAAATAATAAATCGAATTTAGATGTTGAAAAGCTTCATTCATTTGACGTCTTACTACATATGTCAGAAATCTGTTAGCCGCGTGCTGTGTATAAAAAAGGGTCACCAGAAAAGTGCATGAAAGTAAGACTTTGATAGTTCTATTGGTGTGTATGTGTGTTGTAGAAAGCTGGCTACGTTGAAGGCTTTGAAAGCCTTCCTCCACTACACAAGAACTTGCCCTCAAACTCAACCCAAACTCAAATCCCTTGACACATAAACAACGAGATATCTTTGACGCAGACCATCGAGATATCAAAGCGCCTATAATTTGGAAAGATCCACTCGTTCAGTAAAACTCAGTCCCGAAAAAGTAACTCCGACTGAGGTCATTCAGCACTTGAATGCCAGCCCAGAAATTCTCAAATCCCTCTGAGTTCCTTCAAATCCACAACTGCCACCCGGCCGTATTCTACCCGAACAAACAGGCATATATCCCTAACCCAATTATCCTTCCCTAACACCAAAAACCGGTCGATACGAGAATACTACGTCCTTATGCCCCAACCAAATTCCTCAACTTGTCTCTACCCTGGCGACTTTGTAACAAAAGAGCCCGACGTGGACTCTGAAGAATAGCATCGACGCAACACAAAACGACAAAAGCTATAACACAGCATCGTCTCCAACCTTCGTATTCCTCCATCGCATAAGCGACGAAAACTGCCACAAACACAAAATAGATCATCAAGGCCCTACGTTCGACAACTTGGACTTGTGCCAATGTTGGTGGAGGATTTGACTTTTCGAGGAAAGTAGCGAGGAAGCGATGGGCTTGGTTGAGAGTAACTGAAGGGAGTAGATGAAGCTGTTGAGTTCCGAGGGAAATTCGACTATTCATTGAAGTGATCGGGTATGTGAGGAGATCGTGCGCTTGGCGAAGCTTCGATACTAGCATGGTTGGGATGTTCATGATGTTGGTGACTTGATCGATATTTGAAGATGAAAGTGGGAAGTGTAGAGGTGTGGAGAGTTTGGTGAAGGTTTCCGGCTTGATGGTTGGTATATCGCGATGGATTGTTGCGAGAATGATAGTCAGAAGTATTCAAGTATTGAGGGTTGGTTGATCTATCCAGACAGTATCTTGGGAGGATTGTTCTGCTTTTGGTTGTGTAGATGATGTTGTAAGTGTCTAAAAGTTTGATACAAAGCTGGATAAATCGTAGGATGTCTTCTCTTTTAAACAACTATCTACTGTAGCGTACATTTGGGCTGTAGTTAACTCGTCTAAAAGCTGGATTCCTGGGTACGGCCAGGTCAGCTGTATAGTACAGTATGTAGTCGTAAGGTCTACGAGTACCTTCAGATCTTTCGCACTTGAGTACAGTAGTACTTAAAAAGAGACATCGATACGGCATCATGTCATTTTTATGACGCGGGGCTTGCTAGCTTGCTAGCAGTTCATCCATAGCGGCCAGCATTTGAATTTATCAATTACATACTTTCAAAATCGCGAACTACCTACTGCATATTCTTAGTCCATCCCTATCTATACCCATATAGTACGTTTCAACCACCGAATACACGTTCTGCTTACAAGTTCCAAGATTTTCATACAGATACAGACTTTGCCGGCATTTCTAATTTTCTATCTTATCCTGAAAGAACCCCATTATTCTGCTGCAAAATCTAAAAAGCATCATAAGCTAAACCCACCATCCGCTTGTTCCTTCCTGCATGAGAGTCTCGATTCCCTTGGAACGCGGAAATGTAAAAATATATCTATTATATTGACTTGACTTTATGGGTTGAGTTGGTTGATTTAGATACCGGTATGCGTATGCTCAAGTTTCTGCTCTGATAGTCTTTCCGGAGTCCGCATCGATGTAGGGAGGGTTCTATTATGAGTGAGATAAACGTCTCGTCGGGTGATTCGGTTCTGTGATTGATGATTTTTTTTCGGGGGGTGGCATGCTATGTGTAGTATGTATGAATATGAATATATTTTGTACAGTTCGATATCCAAGAAATCCATAGCTTGAGTTCTTGAAAACTTCTTCCGACATAGAACCTCACAACGCGATCTAGCAAAGATTAGCTTGTACAAGCCACGCACCAAGATTCATCCCGTGTTAAAAATACATATCCAAGTTCCAAGTTCCAATATACGAAGTAGATACAAAATGGTATTTCTACGATTTGGCCCAGGTCGTCTCAAAAGCGTAGGGATTTCACAGCTATCTTCATGATCTATCCATATTGCACATGCTGCATTTCATTTTGGCCAAGCCACCCATATCCTTCCAAATTTGGAGAGAAAGAGAATATATCTTTAAGATGGATCTCACAGCTGCTATTTACGAAGCTCCAAGTCAAAAAACTCTCATCCCGTATCATATCATATCAAATCAGTGCCTTCATGCATAAAGCGTAACGTTCGTCGATCCGATCCCTACAATCATACCGTCAGGACATGATAATTTTAGCATACCAGTATACCTATTAGGCTATTACCTACCCATACCACCAGTTTACACACAAGCATGAGCTTGATTGCTTTAAATAACCAATTAGACAGCTTTTGAACATGCTCTTATAAGACAAGAATTCCAGAATATAACAGGTAAGCACTAACTTTGTGTTAGCCAGCCCTAAGCGGGTTGTTAGTAGTTCGCTTCGCAGTTAGACACTAGCCTATTCATCTATAGATAGATATACATACAGGGCTGCAGAAACTTTGCCCTATATAGTTTCCTTGCGCCCAACATGATACTCGTATACCAAGATATATTCCATCCACTTGATTTAGAACCCTCGTAAATGTTCATTGCATCGGAACAATTGTTGGAAGTTCAGAATCGGTATAAAAGTTACAAATAATCTGCCAATGACATTACCATCTGCAATCCGCAAGTCATAAGCCACTCCCTCACACTGCCCTGCCATTTCTGTTTTTCTACAAGCTTCAAGCTAATCCGTACTGATAAATAAGTATAGCATATCCTGAAATACCTTACGCAGAGATATTGTCCCATAATAATCATTGATAAATTGCAGCGATGAACAAGAGCAGCAAAACGAACGTAGAATACTCAGTATAGGAAGTGAAAATATACACGAAACAAGAATGCGAACCTTTTCCATTCAGAGAAACACATTAATTAGAATTAAAATCCGAGAAAGTATGTACCTGCCAATTATCGTGACCATATTTTATTTTTCAGTGTGAGAAAATATCATTAAGTGGCAAGCAGACTTTAGATAGACCCCCCCTCAGATTGATAGAAAACGACCACGTATGACTTACAACTAGTAGACTCCAACGAATTTATCTGCTAAAAACTTCCAGCCTTGATTTGCGATTTACCCAGTATAGCAGTGGCCAGATTTCACTGCGGTGAATTCAATAAACGCTAATAATCAGATGTCTTTTCCTGCCAATAGATTCCATACCACTTCAAGTGAAAGTCAACCGTTCACCCAGCCATCAACATCCATTCCCCTCCACTCCTCCTACCAGTCACCATCCCATCATCTCCCCAGCAAATACAAATACAAATACAAATATCCCAGCACCACCCTCTCTCTCTCTCTTTCCTTCCTCTCCTCCATGACCCACAACACACCACACACCAAACCCCATCCAAAAAGTTTAAGTGCTCCATGACACTCCTCTACATACATTTTTACCACGCAAACCATATGACTAAAGCCCCGATTCCCGAACCACGCACGATATTAGCGCGAAGATATGAGGAATAATTGGATACTGTCACGATCAGGATAGATTTCAGACGAGAGGCAATAGAATTGCAGCCTATGATTCACAATATGGAAGATTTATTATACATACACCGTTTGGGAAATGGTGAAAAATGGATATGGATATCTTTACATACTCGAGTACAAGGAGAAATTATATAAAATAAATACTCGAGTAGGTTACCAAGTATTTACATTATTATATAGGGCTCAGAAAACCTGTGTAAGGTTACTTAAACCAATCTGAAATGAAGGGTATACTCGAGTACTCGAGTAGAACGATACATGTGGTTTGTGATCAGTGCAAATGCAAATGCGTATAGGCAATTACCTCTACCTCTACCTCTACTCGTAAATATGAAACCATTATAAGAATGCTCGAGTACTTGTACAAAGACCATTATAAATAATGCAAAGACAACAAAAAAACAAGCCATGCCCTCCCTCTCTCCCTATCATTAATTCTAGACCGGGAAATTATGATGAGAAAGTACAGTACTTATCACTACAAGCAGAAAAATAGAGCAAGATTGTATATCAGCTGGAGTACAACAAAAATGATTTGTACAATTTCAAACAAAATTCGATATCTTTCCTTCCCCTTTACAAACAGTATTCACTGCTTTTGTGCTCTCCTCTCTTTCTCCTCTCTTTCTTTCTTCCTTCCAAAGAAAGTTATATACTCATAACTTTGCTGAGAGCCTAGGATTTTAAAGCTTCAAGCTTCAAGCTTCATGATACCGCGATACTACGATACCGCAATAGAGATAGATAAATGACTTGTAAGATTACATGAGACCGTGACATAGATATACACTAGGTACCTACTCGTAGAGCCGTGACTTGCTTATCTACCATATACATTATTATTATTACTCGTATATAATCATAATCATAATCGTAATCATAATCGCAATCGCAATCGCAAGATGCGGGATGCGGGATGCGGGAAAGAGAACTCGATGCATTTTCTACTTATCCTCATCCTTGTCCTTGTACTTATACTCAAGTATACCTTCATACTCAAATACTCACTCGTCATAAGATCCAGGATTCCAGTTATATTTCCTCTTCATTTTTCATTCTTCAATCTTCAATCTTCAATCTTCAATATATTGAAATTTGGGATGTGTAAGATATAAGGTGTAAAATGTAAGATAAACACCTACATACCCTTCCTTACCTTAATACACCGATCGTAATATACTTACTATATTAGCAAATATGAATAACAAAATAGATATCCTCGAGTATATTATACACAAACAAACGAACGAACAAACGAACAAACGAACAAACCTCTACTCGAGTACTTGCAATTAGAGCGAAGGTGTAGTGTAACAAAACAGCAAGACACTAGCTGCGAATCATTATCATTTGAATATGCAAATACTGAATATACCAATATTGCTGACACTAATCTTAGATATATTATTGTACTATAATCGCAGGGTAGGTAACTTTGAATCCCTTGATCAAAAAAGAACGATTTCGAATGTTCGAATGAGTATTGAGCAAGTAGGTATTCATTCTATAATGTACAAACTATACAAATACGCCTAACCAAAAGACCAAAACCCATAATTTCCAGATTGCCCATCTCCATATACTCGTATTTCCGTGACTGCATAATACCATGCATCCAAGTTTTTCCCTGCCATTCATGTATTTCTCGATGCATCCTCGCTAATAACACATCCAAATCTAGAAACCCATACACGGTACACCATAACCCTAAATTTTCGCCTTGTGACCTGACCCAGCTAAGTGTATCTTCTACTATTCCGCTTCATTTACCATCTTTCTCATCCTTATCCTTTATAATCTCGCCCTTCCTATTATCTCCTGGACATCTCTCCTTTTCCAACTTCATTGGCATTATCATAGCCAATTCCGGACAATAATCAAAGATCTTCTTTCTCTGATCCGGATCCTTCCATACATCTTCCGGAAGCACTCCTCCTCCATCTCGTACATGGTATCCCATGGGTTTCTCATGATATCGATCTTCGACTGAAAAATGGTCTTCTTTCTCACCACTCGCCACTCGTGCTCCGGGTAATAATGTGATGCGTTTGCCGTACCACTCATCCTCGGGAGCCGTGTCGTTGATGCGGGATTGAAACCCGAGGATTTTCTTCATCGTCGAGATTCTTCGGAATGAAAGTCCGCCATTTCCTGCAAAATGATCATTCGCAATTCTATATGCAAACACATGTTAATCTATGTCTCAAATAGTCGGACATTGCTTGAGTGCAAAGATATCTCTTACCTAGGAGCACCAGCCCAATCATAATCTAGCCAGTCATTCAAACTCTCTTCCGAGTTTCCACACATCATACTATCCGACTCGTACTTGAGTAGCCATTCGACATCTGGCAAAAATTCATCATAGAAACGTAGATCCGTAAGCAACCTGAATACATCCTCCTTACTATCAATCTTCCACGGCTTAGGAAGAACCAGCAAATCCAACTTGCCATTAGCCTCATGATATTGTGTTGCAAAACTGCGGGATACTGCTGTGACACTCTTATTTGTGCCGATGAACATGAATCGCCAATCCGGCGGCAAAACAGATATCATATGTAGAAGTTGCGGGACCAGGTGAGGAATTGGTCTGCCTTCAATAAGAAGGGCCACTTTCGAAGCATTGAATTGCTCGCGTGGGTCATGGTAGGGATACCAGTCTACTTTGACAGCGGGGATCTTGTCGACCGCAGAAGATATTCTTCCTTTGATATGTTCTTCCACAACCGGTCGATATCGCGGAACAAAATGGGCTATCCACCATCTAATGATGATGCGGTTAGATTTTTCTCGGTGGATTTTATGGATTGTTTGCCTCTCTGAGAGGTAAGACTGGGCTGGGTTGGATAGGACACAATGACTTACGTTGCTATCAGCGATATCAATAACAAAATTCTGGTTTTATTTATGACCACAACTCCATTACCCAAAGAGGTGGGCCTCGCAGGCGAAGACGACATGGTTGGTTTTCCCACTGCAATAAGTTATGTTTAATAATAAAGTATGGCTTCTTGCCAAAAATGCAAAATAGGTGAATGCAAGTGTAAGGCCAGCCAAACTCGTTTGCCAGTACGAGCGACTATGGTGACACAGAGAACGAAGCCAAAAAAGAAATAGTCAAAACATAGGAATTGTAATTGGGCTAGATTGGTTTGGCCTACGACCTTACATGATGTGCATGGTGAATCCTCCAGAGTTCTAAATACGGTAGGTGAATATGCAAGAGAGGAAGATTTTGATGGAGGGGGAGTTATGATTGTGATGTGATATGGATGTGTGAAAGAATATAGAATGATTCTTAATAAGCCAAGAGATTTAAAACATGCTTTTGGGCATTTAATATTACAGAGGCGTGAATTTATCCGATTCTTGTATGCCCCCACCCCTTGTCCCTGCTTCAATAATCCCTGTGTACATCTTTTAATAGAGAAATTCAGATATGGGAAATCAAAACCTATATCTGTCTGTCTAACCAACTATTAGTTGAGTTAATATATTGATTGAAGATAATTAAATATCCAGCAGCCAGGTAGGTAGGTACCTAGGTACACAGCCACTATTTTCTCGAATGAGAATAAACTCACTCCATATTCTTCGAATTGCTCATTCTAGATATGTGTAAGGAAAAATATATCACTTTATCCGGAGATTCCCTGTGGGGGTTGGTCGTAATTGAAATGATCCAAAAAAAAAAGATGCAAGACATGCATATGATGGCTGTTCTGAGGAATGTGGAAAGCCCCTTCCCGCCACCAGGAAGAATCCCTTTAATGAGATAGTATGATTTGAAGAGGAGAGAAAACAGCAAGTTTGAAAATCACAGTAATATCAACGCAAGGCAAAATTGATAAGAGTAAATCACAAAGAATTATAACAAATTGATCTATCTATCTCAGCACCTCCAACTCCATATCATACCATACCATATACAAAGAAACAAGCAAGCCCCATCCATCCACATGAAATAGCCGAACCCCTATCATTATTTACATACATACTATGTATGCCCTCCTACCAACCCACACCTCCATCCTCAAAAGTAGGAAATTCCTTGCCATGATGCGGTACCGAACATAATCTATATTCCGGACACCAATCCTGTAATTTATCCATCTGATCGGCCTTCCACTTGTGTACGCGATGTAGTCCCAATGGGTGAGGATAATCGATCGACTCTACACTGAATGTGCGAGAAATTTCTTCCGTGGGTAGATTAATTGCACCATCGGCTTCGGGGTCAATGTCGACGTTTTCTTCATCGTCTCGTAATTTTCGTAATCTGAGTTCTATCGTTAGTGTGCTTTTGATGGAATTGAGAAGAAGTTGGACGTACTTTTCTTGAAACCATTGATCTTCTGCCATTTCTTCCTCTGGTTCTTCCTCCTTTCTCTTCTCCTCTCTCTTCTGTTCCCTCGCTTCCTTTTCCTTAGCTTTCTCTTTCTTGACATCTTGCTTGACATCTTGCTTGACATCCTGTTTGCCTCCCTTCTCTTTATCTTTCTCTTTCTTGTCATCCAGCTTACCTTCCTTCTCCTTCAGATTGCCCTTTTGGCCCTCTGCTATTTTCTTCCTCTCATCGTCCCTCTTTTTCTTCTCTTCCGTTTGGATTTTCTTCTTCGCTTCCGCTTCCTTTGCCTTCTTTTCTTCTGCCTCTTTCTTCTTTTTCTCTTCCTCCTCTTTCTTTTTCTTCTCTTCCTCCTCCTTCTTCTTCTTCACATCCTCTTTCTTCTTTTTCTGAGCCTCCCACTTCTTGAGCTCCTCGGCAAAATCCCAACTATCGAGAACCCTCAACATGCTGCTCCTTTTCCTCAAACTCAAACCCCCTCTATGCCCCTTATCCTTGAGTGGCGTTCCCACCAAATCATAAGCGAAGAAATCATCTACGCTCGTTGCTGCATTAGAACATAACATGCTGTCGCTATTGAAAAGTAGAATGTGTTCTGCGGGTGCAAGATTCTCCCACAACCATGTATCTGTCATGAATTCATTTCTGGCTTTGAGATCGGTGAAGAGGACGGATTGTGGAAGATTTCGTATTTGAATGAGGCCTTGTGTAAGATACCGAGAGAGTGCCGCAGATGTGGAAAATCGGCCGACTTCTTCGATTGAAGTATAGATGAGTATTGGCCAGGTAGGGCCCAGAACACTGCCGAAGTGGAGGACCAGAGGTATCACCTCAGGACGATAGCTATCCTCGATTATCACCGCCACTTTGTTGAAGATGGTTCCATTGAAGTAATCCCCGAATTCATCCAAGACGGGTTTGGCTTCAAGTGTCGCATTCGACTTTTCTCCAAGGAACAAATTTGGTAGGGAAAATGCTGGAACTGATGAATTTAAATTTTTGGTGTGATTGGAATAGATATTGATGACAGTGTCATTCGGGTAGGAGAGTCTGAACGTCCAGATAGCTACAAGGAGAAGAATGGCTCCCAGTCCGATATTGCGAGCTCGACGTTGTTGCGCATCGACAGCCATGGCATGCGACCCTGCCGTCGTAGTCTATGAATTTTAAATCGAACGAAATGCACAAAATTCCACGGAATGTATCCTCCCACAAACAAATTTAATGGTCACCGAAGCATTGAGCCGGAGATCTATGCCCGCTAGACAAAATTTGACCAAGTAATAGACGTTTCCGGGCACTTGCAAAAACGGGATTGGCTATGAGGTAGGGCATATTGAAAAATATTTACATTTAATAAAGTCTCACCTGTTTTCGGCAAGATAAGAAAATATGTATGAAATCGTCGCCACAAGCCATTCATTTCCTGCTTTTCCCCTTGACTGCATCTAATTGAGAATGCTCATCTATAATCAGAAGTGATAGTCAAAAAGCCATTTTTCATGCTTCGGAAAAGGGGTATCGAGATGAGATTTTTAGCATAGATCTCGAAGTCAATAACGCAAGGAGATATTCGTGAACTTTCACAAACATCCTTTTTCTGAGCTCATTGTCAAGGAAGTTTTTCCTTGCGCGATTCAAAAACTAGACATTCCATAAGACATCGTGGAGATTGAGGCTGAACTTGGAAAAATCCGAAAACAAAACTTTAACAAAGTTGTTTTCAACCCCCCGTGAGTAGAGTTGGGGCATTCAAGATCAGGCCTGTTTCGGATATCTCGTGCTCTCTAGACTTGAATGCCCCAATCACAATATTACCTCTGCGGATCAACCTACTCCCCCATATCGAGCGAGCTGATTTCGGATATATGATCGGAAATGATCGATCTGATGAGAGGGAGAAAGAGAGAAAGGGTAGATAGTAGGGGGTGCTAGACAATAGGAGGGTAAGACACAATTCTATTGTTTCATAGGACGATCCTCTAATCAACATCCAAACACCTGTCAAAAAGCTAGGACCACCCAAACCCATGAACATCATCAAAGCTCCCTTAGAAAGCTTGATTCTACTTGATGAATTTCTTATCGCTATGATATGACATATCTCAATATCTCACTTCTAATCTTTTATTGGGTTTACAGCTAGATATCAAATCGGTAGCTGATTGAAGTTACGAGCCTTGTGAGCCGGTTGCGGCAAAAACGATCAAAATCGCAATCATGTCGTCGTCGCCAAATGGTGGGATGACTATTGAGGATATATGGGATACGACGAGATCGACTACGATGGTAGCATGGTCGAATACCACACGACGTATGCGTGTTGTTGGTGGTGTATTTTTATTTTTGTGAGTGCCGTCCCTATCATAACTCAATTACACACATTTGAGAAAAATGTTAACCTAATAAATACCTTTAATTCAGCATCCTCTCCATCCTACTTCTCAGACCTTCAATACCAGAACGCCCGTCTCTCCCTACTATACCCAAATTAACCCTCGACTATGGCGCACCACCCCCATCCCAATACAATGCCTCCAAAGTAGCACTTATTATCGAAAATCGCGTCAATCCAATTCTATCTCCCCTTATGCTACACTTTATGTCCGTCGTGCCTCCCGACTGGCGTTTCCGCTTCATGGGCAGTCTCGAATCCGTCGCGCATATGAATACCAGTCGCGCGATTCGTCAACACGTTCAATCTGGGAAACTCGACCTAACATATATCCCCGCCAACATGACGACCGGTTCGCAAGAAGAGATCAGTCGATTCCTTACGAATTTATGGCTCTATGAAACGGTGCTACAACCTGCGGAATGGTTACTGGTTTTCCAGACAGACAGCATGCTTTGTGCGAATAGTAGACAGAGTCTAAATAGCTGGTTGGATTACGATTGGGTAGGAGCACCATGGAATCCCAATGGCAAATTTGGGGGAACGGGGGATTGAGTTTGCGACGCGTGAGCGCCATCATCGAAGTCCTGCGCAACCAAGTGCGAGAAGATAATTCCGAGGCCGAAGATGTGTGGCTTACTGATCGATTGGGACATCGACCCGGGTCCAAACTTGCAAATGGCACGGCTTCACTTACGTTTTCGGGAGAAATGCATAGTGGCCAAGGAGAGCGAGTTGCTGCCGAGAGAAAAAAGGCAAAGGGGAAAGATGGGAAGGCTGGGGGGTTGATAAAGGGGGTGGATGATTGGAGAGATGGTTTTTATGAACCGATGGGTTATCATACTGGTGGAAGTGGAGTGACACTTCATGCGGGGATCTGGGGAACACCGGAGATGAGAAAACATATTTGGGATTATTGTCCCGAAGTCAAGATGACGATTAGGATGGATGCGGCGAAATATGTCCCGGGGGATTGCAACTCGAATTGGAAAAGATGGGATATGGGTCAAGAGGGTGTTAAGAGGAGAGATGAGAATGTGGAGATCATTGATGGGGTGGAATATCCTATGTGGCCAGCAAGTTTGGTACCCTGGTAACTTAGATACTTTTTTATTTCACGTCACTATTATTCTACTGGACAGTACTTTTTCTTGGTTGTTTATTTCGGAGCATAGTCTACATTTATTATCTTTTGCTTTATTCGGGAGCGATTCGATTGGAGAAAGCTGGATATGGTATTTATGAAGTCACGTATGTAGGATATATGGCGTTGCGTTGGCTTTTCCTGGAGGGTTTCTGGACGAAAATAGAGGCGTTCAGTCATGTTTCACATTTTGCAATGTGTTCCTTACATCGAGTGGTCCTGAGACATGGGCTCCTGGAGGGAAGGCGGACTTCCAAAAGCAAATTCCATTATTGAAGTATCTTATTTTGATTGCTATTTCTATCTATCTGCCAACAAGGATCGCAGCATTCATTGGTCTGTATCTCCCCTTGAGAATTATCAGCCTACTAATTTACACTGAGATCTTTGCATAATGGCAATAATCCAAATATTTCAATGCCGGAAAATCTGTCACGTTACCATCATTACCCCCTTTCTTCAGGATGTGTCTAGCGATTACCATAGCATCAAATGCATTAGGAGCGAAGTATCCAATCTCAAAAAGCAGGATAGACCAATAGCCAAAGTCCCACTAAAATCAGCCATCGTCTACCCCCCAATCACGAAAGAGACAGTTTTCTTTCCACGTGCTCTAGGTATTTAGAATCTGGTTATACTCGTACATGAGGACTCCTATCTTGACTACGCAACGTTGGTTGTGGATAAAATACCATGCTACCGATGATGATAGGGCACTTCTTCTTCTTCTTCTTCTTCTTTGTTATCTTGAGTAGGGTGCTGGAAGCAACGGAATTATTAGGCTAGCTTTCAGTATACGTACTTTACTTACGTGACACGTCGCGTTCTGGTTACTCTGTGGTTAGTTGGATAATATATGCTCGTGGATGCTTGCTATTTACTCGAGTGTGACAAATAGAGCTAGGTATGTACCATACGGACGGAGGATATACTCGAGTAGTTTAGTTTCGTTCTTGGAAGTCACTTGTGCTGGAAAGTATTATGCGAAATGGTGGTTGGGAAATCCAAATAGTTTTGGGGCATGTGCGATGAAGTTTAGAGATTTATAGAAGTTGAGAAGAAAAAACTTAGAAACTTGTGAGAGGGATGCGAGTGATTACGGCCGCGAATTGAAAGGGTGTTTCATCTCCTAATACCCGGTTCGTATCATTGATAAGGTCGTTTTCGTTAGCTTTCTAAGAGACTAGACTGTAGTTATCAAGTCAATGAAATGAACAAGACATTATATTATCTGATTATTGTGTTAAAATATGCATTACCATATACAGTATTGTACTCGTAGGTTCCTTCCACAGTAATTCGTAACAAGATACAGTAAGTAGTTCTTACATGTCGAGTACTTGCGGCTGAATCTCCAGCCGGTGAACATGCAGCGAGTCAGTAGGAGGATTGCCGAATTATTCAATTGTTGAGTATACATACCTGCCTGGAATCTTTCACGGGCCTGCTATCGTGCCCATTTAAGTAATGGCTTCTACTCGTAGGACACTGCAATGCTGAATACACTACCCGTATATCATCATATTTTTCTTTTGATCAACCATGGAGATAAAAGGCCTGAAAACTTTCATTCATCGTGCAGTCTCAGAGCTCTGGAATTCAGATTCGTCGTTGTCACTCATGTGTTGTCTTGTCGACGGAATCGTTGCGAATATTGATGACACTCGAGGGTAAGAA
This sequence comes from Sclerotinia borealis F-4128, assembly GCA_000503235.1. Lineage (NCBI taxonomy): Eukaryota > Fungi > Ascomycota > Leotiomycetes > Helotiales > Sclerotiniaceae > Sclerotinia > Sclerotinia borealis. The sequence goes on along the minus strand of KI628669.1, from coordinate 42,835 downwards.
AGTCGTACTCCAGATATTTATGGTACGTAGTTCGTGTGCCATAGCATCAAGGACAGGGAAATTTTGCGCTTTGGATACTGTCGCTTTTTTCGGCTTAGTTCAAGGTGAGGGTGAGAATTCTTTGCGGCTCTGGAGGGTATGATATACATGTGTATGTCCGAATAACATCACTATACTTTTCATGCACCTGTTGCGTTACTGTACATGAACGCATAGTTCTTCGCGTGATACACTTTGATACTTGTCAGAATTTAGATGTCTTTGCCATATAAAGTCCGGCATAATGATGTATATTATGGAATTGCGTTCGATGTATTTATCATCATACTAGATAAAGAGACAGACTGTGCAAATAGTAATCAAAATTAAGTGAGCTTTATAACAAGCATTGCCTTAGAAACCAAATATGGCTAGAGAATATAGGAAACGCCTCGAGGAGGTAATACCGACAAGACAGGTGCTTCGATATAGTGTTTCCCTATAATGAAAAATAAAAGATGGCAAGCAACTCCCATAGCTACTGCTAGAAAATAGAAAAACCTGTAAAGAAACATTTTAGGCGAAGATTTTCCGCGATTCGCTGTTCAAAGTAAAGAAAAGCCATGGCCTGGTGCTTCATATCTCAACCCATATGAGTATAGCAGTATAATCAACATATCCGTTTCGGACCTCATCTCCTGAAGCATGAATCTCCCATTTTGGTGGTGGATAGTATGGTATGGTATGGTATGGTATGATATTGGTGTTGCTCAAGGGTACTACACCTTATTATGGATGCACAAAGACACATACAATGGCTTCCCTCCGCATTTGATAGAGAAATATCATCAGTAGATGCGTAGATAAGTCCCCGTAAATCATCAAAATCAACAGTTGTGAAGATGTATCAAGGGTCATGATGTCATCCTCGTCACCTAGTATGGAATCTAAAGAAAAGCCGGTAACCAATCAGCAGCATGATGCAATCGAACAGCCGTGCTGCGCCTCACTACCTCACGGTGCTCAGGTTTATCCTCCGACTGATTGTTTCCTCACTTCTAGCAAACATATCATTCCACACTCACACTCTCGCCTTTTGAGATTCGAGTCTGTTAAAATGACCGCGGATCCTTTGAACGTCTTGATTGTAAGGAATCCAACTGTAGTGTCTAGTTAAATACTAACAGCTATCACCCCAACAGGTTGGAGGCTCTCTCACTGCACTTTTCCACGGAATCATCCTTCGGCGGCTCGGACATCATGTCCGAATCCTCGAACGCCATCCTCCTTCTCGGCAAATGAGTCTTGGGGCCGGTATCGCCGCCATGGAACATGTTCAATCGTTCATTGAAAAGTATGACGAGACCAAGACACCTTACTCGGTAACGAGTCCAAATGTCCAATTTCTTGACCAAGCTGTCAAAATCAAAAGCACGTGGAATGTCTCCGTTGCTATGACCCCCCCTCTCTCCCCCCTTCGATATTCCTCCCCTTTATCTTCTCCCCTATTTTCCCTTTCTACCTTTCTCCTCTTGCCCTATCATTTAATCAAAAAATTTCTTTTTTCTTTTTTCTTTCAAAGTTATAATATTCTCAAAACCCTTCAAAATGCTCTCAAAAATGCCTCAAATTTACTCCAGAACCATGAGTTCGATGACCCTAACCACCACTCCCCCCTCCCTCTATGAGCTAGTAGAAATCTAGCCATAAAGACGTTTCGAAATGGCTTGTACCGCCACCAATTTCCAATAACGGAAGAATTTAGAAACAAAAACCAGCGTCGGGATCCCAGACATATAGTAAGCACCCCAAAGTTCACTCCGCACCGCCGTCAAGTTCGCAAACGCAAGGACCTTAGCCTCCCATTCGGCGGCGTCAATATCACCCTCCATGAATTGTCCTAGTAGCTGCGCATCCAGTGCAGCCTGATTAGTGCTCGAAGCCACATGCGGACGAAAAGTCGCCAACGCATCTCCCACGAAAAGTAATTTGCCATCAAAGAGAAGAGGTTTGGCAATTTCATGATCGTGGATCGCCGAAATGAAGGGCTTGTGCGTTTTTTGTACCATCTCTGCAAATGGTGCGGGGAGAATCTGCTGGGCTAGAGCTTTTTGTTGGTTCCAGTTTTGGGGGTCTACCTTTCCAATCGGTAATGTAGTGCGGTGTGTATGCCCATCAACATCCGTCATTACATCGACGAATTCCTGTGAGTTTTCAAGACACGCAGTATACCAGACCCAATTGAGTTGTCGATGGCCAGGAGAAGTGTTTCCATCTTCTCCTGGAATGGTATAACTAAGACAAGGTTAGATTATGCATGTAGACACTTGGATGAAGCACCTACAGAGCAATGTAACCACCCTTGTATGTAAATAAGGTTGTTTTGCACGCAAATGTTGCTTTAGTCTTCTCGGAAATTTCACTCTCCGGAGCGGTCCCTCTCCAAGCCACATAACCTGCATACTTGTGCTTTAAATCTGGCTGCAAGACTTGGCGCACTTTGGAAAAAGCTCCATCGGCTGCAATCACCAGATCGGCATGGACGGTCCCATGGGATTCAGTCCCCGTATCACGGTATGTGACCGTCACTAATCCATCCTTGTATTCCACGTCTGTCACCTCCATTCCGTGCTCGTAAGTAGCGGAGCCTAGCTGACCCGCTAGCTTGGGTGGTTGAGGACTGATGTCGCTTGCCAAACCATCGAAATTGGCTCTCATGACATAGTATAAGATCTTCCAGATGGTCGAGGAGGAAATTCGATATTCTATTTCTAAATAAGGATCACGTGTTAATTGATCAGCTACATCAGCGAGTCAGCGATGATAATGATGATACATCGTCAGCGATTCAGCTGGGAATTGAGAGTTAGCTGAAAGGTGCCTGACTGCTGACTGATCGGCCACTCTGATCCCGTATCTACTTCCGATGCTGTTTGTCCGAGGGGTCGTATTCTATCGGTCTCGGTAGCAAATATCCTGCACACCGAGTAGCCAGCCACTTGGTTCTATTGAGTGGTCAAAATAGCTTCTGGTTCGGAAAACCCTCTTTTTTCTTGAAGATCCAGTTTAATGTGAATCTGAATTTACTTTGTTTTGGGAGAAAGCAGTCTGATTCAAACATAAGATAACATAGCAAGTGCAGTTAATATTCGAATCTGAGAATGCTAGTTACATCTACTCGAGCACATGAATTGTAGATAAAAGCTACTCAAAATATTGGGAATTCTAGCTGTCTGATTAGTTGATCGGATTTCTGATAAGCGACAGCGTCACTTTTTAACATTCTTAGGGTTAGGTATCATCCAATTCTCTGCGTGACCGACCGTCTTACTCTGATTATGTTGATGGCCGGGTATTCTTCGGCATGATGTTACCCCCGAGTGGTCCAATAATATAACATGTCAAGCACTTGAATCATACCCTACACCAGATATCTTACATAATTTCCCAGCTCCTATGTATCGAACTTAGGCTCTGTAACCCTATTGATTAACTGAAGAAGATGTGACGAAAAATCAAGTGATATTACTCGAAGATTCTGCATTTTAGTATGCGTGACTGCGAGCGCCGACTGGTGGTTGTAGTGCCGAGCAGCCGAGTCTCGCCCAAGAGTTGAGATATCCATCAGCAAACTTCAACAGCTGAGGTTCTCTATTCAGTAGACAATACATGGAAAGGGTGGCATGCAGAAAATTTATCCCTGGATTGTAATCTGCAGGATGGAAAAAGGGTAGTATCTTGTGCGGTGTAGCTTTCTTCAACGCCCATATGCTTTGAGGCTCTTCCTCGTTTGCTAAGGTAGGCTTCATGTAGAAGCCTGAAGTAGGTTCCCCCCCCTCGATCTCCACACTTCTTACTTTTAGCAGCTGAACTTTTTTCTTCGCTCGGGTACACACGCAGCGTTAGAAATTTGATTTCTAAACCAGTAGCTTTAGACACAATGGCGATTCCGGCATCAGGAGACGAGTTAGGCATGTCCGTTCTAATCGTTGATTTCGTCTTCCTCGCCTTGGCAACCGTTGCCGTCTGCGCAAGACTTTAAGCGAGACACATGGCAAAAACTAAACTGTGCTTCAATGACTACATCATAATTTTAACTTTAGCTCTAATAAGTTTTCCCCCTCGTTTTCCGCCGGTCACAAAAGAGCAGTTAGCTAACTGTCGCGTAGATATTAGCAGTGGGGCTCGAAACGACTACCATCATGGGTAGGGACACGCCTTTCTGTGCTAAAACGACCGCGATGATGATGTATCCTGACTTTTGTTACCAGCGGTTGTGACTGGTGGAGCTGAACATCATATAGACAAAGTTCTACCGATTCAATCTAAGCAGTTGGCTTTGTTGGTGCTACGCATATATCTCCGCGCCATCAGCGACAACAAAGTGAAGCAAGTCTTTATTCACTCCCTTCTCTCACTATCACTAGTCAGCAAAGTGAAGATCCGGACTTCTTACAGCCTCACAGCGCAGCGCCGAGTGTTCTTCAGCTACATGAGCGGCTATTACAGTACTGCCGTTATCTTATCACAAAGCCAAATAAGGGGGCGCACGCCACCTGCAGATTCTTGCCAAGTGCAATTCTCTAGAAGATGAAGTCGCCAACTAACAATTCCAAGTGACAAGAGATATTTTACAGGATGATGCAGGCTGCTAGATTGATCGCACGTCTGCGGCACGATGACTGAATTTTCCAGCCTGAGGCGAACCTCCGAGGTGCCTCGTAAAGGTAGTTCGGCTAGGGTCAACTTTGATTCCCATCCCTTTAGCAAGCTTACATATTCTTTTTCCCTTCTATATATATCTGAAGTTCGTCGCTCTAAAACTACCCGAGCTTCCCAACCGGTTTACATATATCTTTCAGCACAATATTTTCTCATGAGATTAACTTAACTATATTCTCCGTTAATACATAACTCTGTCTGTCATAAATGGCATTCATAAGTATGTTTAATCAAGAAGTAATTGGTGCGCAGCGTATCATGCATGTACGTACTAGTATACTGAAAGCCAACTTAATGACTCCCAACTTAACGAACAGTTTATACAGAAGGCTCGCATCTCGTATCCATCTCATCTCTACACCATCTGGCTCTTCCCATTTGCCGACCTCAAAACGATCGTCGGGCCAGAATCGGCGTTTGGGATCTTCAGTGCTCTCTCCGGACCTATTCTCACGAGCAATGAGTTTCCCAAAGCCATCGACATCGTCTCTCGACTTCCACTCGTTTTATTCTGGACCTGGATCACCCTCTTGCCATTAGTCATTGACAACCAGAGACGCCCAAAGTCGATAGAGGAAGATCGACTTAACAAGCCTTGGCGTCCTATACCCGCAGGCCGAATCAGTAGCATTCTTGCAAAGCGCTGGATGCAAGTATCCTACTGTATGGCATTGATCATCAGCTACTATCTGGAGACCCTAGGACAGTTCACGGGTTTGATAACTCTCGGAGTCCTATACAATGAGTTTGGCTGGGGGGACAATAGCTACGTCGTTCGAAATTTGTTAAATGCTCTTGCGTTCCTGTGTTACAGTTCGGGGACCAGTCTCATTGCTTCCAATGCCCAACTTAAAATGGAGGGGATGATGTGGTTTGTTGTCATTGGAAGCGTGGTTTTCACCACGGTGCATACTCAGGACATGCACGACCAGATTGGAGATAGAGCACGTGAAAGAAAAACAGTTCCTCTCGTGATTGGAGATTGGCCAGCGCGATTGACGATAGCTGTTTTTGTGGGATTTTGGTCATTGTTCTGTCCTGCTTTTTGGGATTTGAGTGTATATGGATACTTCGCTCCTATTACATTTGGTGGTGTGGTGATTGTCAGATGCATTCGGAAGAGAGAGATTGATGATGACAAGGTGACTTGGTTAATTTGGAATATCTGGATTGTGATGCTATACTTGTTGCCATTATGCAAGAGGCTTGGATTCTAAATATCTCAGTGTAAATGAGTGGAATTGACAATTCTTAAACGAAGATACCGATGCTGCGATTCTTGTCGTCAGATAGAACTAGCAAATCAAAGTAAAATAATTCAATTCTGAGTAAACTTCTTGATCCGCCTTGCCTCCAAAAGTCCATGTCTGGGATCACTCGATGCATGTAAGATAAGTGGCGTTTCCTGACTTTAGGAAGCAAGGGATTTACTATACTAATAATATTACAGTCGAGGATAAGCAAACCTCACTTAAGAATCTTGTATACTCGAGTATAATACAATAGAAAATATTAAATTATATAACTAAAAGAATTCAAGTGAGATTTGATTGTCCTCGACTATATACGAACGGAGCTAAGTAGCTGAAGTCATGTGTTGTATACAAATTCCGTACACACTGGCAGAATCAAACACCCAGGGAAAACTAAAAAATCCAAAATTGACTTGTTTTGACATATCTATTATCTATTTATTGCTGACTGACCGACTAACTTGGTATCTTTCGCGCAAATCTACTCGTAGTATCTATCCCCTATCCCAAATCCCAAACCTAACCAACTAACTGCGTGGTGTGGCCCTGACCTGACCTGCCTGACCTAACCCCAAAAATCAAATGGAAAAAAATCAAAACGCTGTTGATGAAAATGTAATATGATAAAATACAATAATACAGGTACCCTATCTCAGCCACATAGCCATTTGCCATCTGGATAGCATCTCGTTATCGAACATGGTATGAGAAAGGGGGAGGGAGGGGTATGAGATGCACGGAATCTGATAACTGTACCGATATTCCCCGCCTTGATAATGCTTCGTGAAATATCTCACAAAACAGAAGGTAAGAATATGCAATTCTTCGGATAAATGATCACCGATTGTACTGCACCGATTTCGATACGTACACCAGTAGGTGGGTCGTGAAATCTGAGTGTTGTGAAATCATGATATCGATGCGTAGAAAAGATGTGATGGTGATGGAGATGATGATGAATATGAAGATGTAGTAAATAACGTGACGTTTATACTTCCATCATCTATTTCTTTGGTTAAGTTTTGTGTTTGATCATCACCATTGAATATCTAATACAATAGTTTCGTCAGTAAACTACTATAAAACTAATACAAGCTAATAAATAATCCGTGATTGACACTTAACTACAAAGTTCGGGGAACGGAACGGCCTTTAAGGAACGGGATTTAAGATAGCTCGAAACCAAATAGATGAAAAGAAGGGGTGCTGGCCGCCTTGCCAAGATTGTCCGGCTGGGGACCCCGAAAATAGTAGACAAGGAGTTGGTTGGAGGGAAAACAAGGGGGGGGGAGAAAGACAGAAAAAAGAGGGACTTACGCAACGATTCCTGCAATTGCAACGAAAACTCCAATTACTGATTTATCCCCCACAGCCCGTCCAGAAGTCATCCATCCAATAGCAACAATTGAACATGTTTTGACATGTCCAACAACCGTACTGGATACGGGACCAGTTTGAGCAATGATAAAGAATTGCGACATATTGATTATACAGGCAAAGAAACCCGACTGGAAACGAGATTAGCTGACATGACAATTGCATATACGAGTCGATTATTAACATTAATAATACGAGATAACATACCATGAAAATCATAACCCATCGGTTCACCGGTACCTCGCTCCAAACGGGGAAGGTGTCTACAAAGGGAATAACGTAGAGCAGCATGAAAGCTGCCAATGGTGCTTGGCTAAACAACAATTGCATGCTGTTGACTTGTAATTTCTTGTGATAACTGGCGATCCAGACTGTGTAGAGAGAACTGGCGAAGATTCCCGTGAATGCGAATATTACTCCCAAGGTACTGGTGGTTTTGATATTCGCATCGGCGGTGGGGAGTGAATCGTAATAGGATACCATTCCCACACCAATGCAAGCGGGTATCAAGGCATATATCGCATTTCTAGGTAATGTTGATCGATACAAAACAAAGTTCATGAGTGCGACAGTTGGTGTGAGAAGAATTCGAGCTACTTGATAGAAAGTAACTGTCGAAAAAGCAAGAGATAAATTGGGTAAGATGACATTCAACGCCATAGAGATAGCGAGTGGAAATATGTCTTTGACTGCAATTCTTTTCGGTACGAACATCGCAAACCGCGGTCGCGATAGTGTGTAGAGCGTCAGCCATGTTACAGTGAAATGGAACGCCGCGAATGTGAGTTGTGCGAGTTTCAAAGAAGGATCTGAAAAGATTGTCTTGTTGGTGAAGACCTAAGAAATTGGACTTAGTTATGTTGTCAAGATTCCAAATACTCAAAAAACTCACGATACCGATTGTCGCCAATGTATTCACCACCATCCAAATAATTGAAGATCTGATAGAACTTTTCGGGGCTTTTGGCTTCTCTTCTGGTGGTGGAGCAAGTAATTCTGCTCGTTCAATATCTTCTTCCACATCTTCCAGTTCCTCTGGCGTTCTTAGTTTGTAGTCTTCATCCTGTGAACCCATCAAAGCACGCTTTTCGGTCTTATCATCGAATCTCTCGACATCTGTCGACGCAGAGCTAACAGAAGCCGAACGATCCATTGATCTTTCCGCCATGATATGTATTTTGATATGGAGGGATATATGTAGGTGTAGAGAGTTGGGTAGGTGGGTGGTTTGGTTGGTTGGATTGAGAACAGATAGAGATAGTTACTTAGCAGGTAAGAAGGTATTCGCAAAAAGTATTACAGGAAAGCTTACATTCCTGATATTGAAAGCAGCCACAGCATTGAAGGAACCAGTCAATAGAAAAAGATCAGCATTATTATTGGTATCAGTGCTAGGGTAGTTAACAGCTCGCATAGTTTGTTTTGCACCGCACTTTTAACCGCAACCAACAAATTGGAGGTCGATTGGGCTAATTCTAAAACATGCCACAACCCATACGAATACAGGGGTATTCTAGAGGATGTTGCCGAAACCCGGATAAGAAAATGGCTTGCAGATGGTTTTGGATTTTCTTTTCCATATAATAAATTGAAGTAAGTGTAAGAAAGGGGGGTGTGATTATTGTTAGAGGATTTTGTGAGACCACGTAATCGATATCTATCGTTCGAACTTCTGTAACGATTGAAAGCTTATCTTCCTAATTCGGTGGACCCTTTGGGGCCGCCGTTCTTGGTCAAGCTAAATCTATCTTATATCAGAGGATGGATTCCTTCTCGAAGGCGCGGACATACATACGCGTACAGGAAGAGTAGACGGTTTACAAGCCTCCCTAGCCTTGATTGAAAAGAAGAAGCGAAGAAACATCTACTCGAGTAATCTCAAATGTATATGACAGATCATATAATAAGGGGAACTCCTCTCAACACAAGATCTTGATTATAGGCAATTTCCCCTGTTACTCAGGAAAAGTCAGCATCCATTTATCAAGCTCTAAGATTATTATCTGACATTGTGATTAAATGATAATCTAGTTTGGTAATTGGAGATTTTGTATCTTCGTCTTATATATATCAGATAATTATTTATGAGTAATATAAGAGTTATAACACAGAGTTAGCTAATACTCGAGTATCAAACATCAATCGAGTACCTAAACATATACTCCAATGTATTTCTGAATTTCATATTTCCCCTCCTTTCAGATTCCCCGCTGTAATATACAAGGTTTATTTCGTATTTTCTCTCCACTTTATCAGCAAAAGACCTACTAAATCATTTCACAGGCTGAGCTAGGCTGAACACATCCTGATCCATGCTAAATCATGAACAACCACGTTCAATCTAATCATTCTATCCTCAAGCAAGGGAATCAGACATGGGCTTGTTAAATTCGTTTCTGTTCCCATTCCATATCATTTCATATAACAAATCAGATCGCATCTGTGGCAATGAGGGCAGGGCAATCCAAAAAAGAACTTCCAATCCAGTCTCTCACCATCATCCTCCCTTTACACCAATCTCATCACTCCCTCCCTGCAGATGCCCGCCATTCACTAATCTCGACACTCACCTCACTCTCACTTCTCACTCGCATGTTCTTTTCGTTATTTATCAGAGCATATGATAAGCCTTGTTTAGGATTGGATCTTCTTTTGAATTGACCCGGAATTCACCTTCCGCATACTGTCGCACTCTTGCTTTTGGAAAGTTAATTATATCCTCGTTCTCCCTGCGTCTGCCAATTCGAATATTCCTTGGCTATTTCTGCAGCCTCCTGTAATAAAACTCTTTGATACCCTCCTTGCGCATTCTTACGACCTGCGAATCTCTGCTTGCATTTTCGGACCATCAATCTTTCCCAATCTGCCATTATTTCAACTATCTACTATCTTTCTAGTCGACTTTCGAACTTGCGCAAATCGTCCTTCATTACATTACAATGGCTTCAAACGGTACGAGTATGGGTTCTCCAAGTAATGCTCCGCTGCCACTAAGTTGGGAACTTTCACTGACTTGTCTCGTTTACAGCTCCTTCTTCTGCCAATGGAGAGCAGAACAAATTCTTCGAAGATTTCGGCGTTTGGAAAGAAGCTCCTATACTTACAGGAAGCACCAAATTCACACCATTGCCGGAAGTGAAGAATATCATGATTACAGGAGGGGCTGGATTCATGTAAGAACACACTTCTTTGTGCGGCTCGGACTAGAGTTCTGATCATCGTTAGTGCATGTTGGCTGGTACGACATTTGACATTGACCTACCCCGATGCATATAATATCGTATCATTTGATAAATTGGACTACTGTGCTTCATTGAACAACACTCGAGCACTGAACGACAAGCGCAATTTCACCTTCTACCATGGTGACATTACAAACCCATCAGAAGTTGTCGACTGCCTTGAACGACACAACATTGACACCATCTTTCATTTTGCGGCACAATCTCACGTTGATTTGAGTTTTGGTAATTCTTATGCGTTTACCCATACAAATGTTTATGGTACCCACGTTCTTCTTGAGAGTGCCAAAAAGGTTGGGATCAAGAAGTTTATTCATATCTCTACAGATGAAGTCTACGGGGAGGTGAAGGATGATGACGATGACCTCTTGGAGACCAGCATTTTGGCACCTACCAATCCTTACGCGGCGAGCAAGGCAGCAGCAGAGATGTTAGTGCATTCTTACCAGAAGAGCTTCAAGCTACCCGTGATTATTGTTCGCAGCAACAATGTTTACGGTCCTCATCAATACCCCGAGAGTGAGTGAATCCCACCCAATCAATTATCCGAGTTACACGACTGACAATCTTATAGAAATCATTCCCAAATTCAGTTGCTTGCTCCAACGTGGACAGCCCGTTGTTTTACATGGAGATGGAACTCCTACCCGAAGATATCTTTTCGCTGGCGACGCAGCCGATGCATTTGATACCATTCTTCACAAAGGCACCATGGGACAGATCTACAATGTTGGCTCATACGATGAGATATCCAACTTGACATTATGCTCGAAATTACTCACGTACTTGGACATTCCCCACAATACCCAGGCTGAGCTCCACAAGTGGGTCAAGCATACCCAAGACCGACCTTTCAACGACCATCGATATGCTGTCGATGGAAACAAGCTTCGACTATTAGGCTGGGATCAAAAGACCAGTTTCGAGGATGGCATGGCCATTACGGTTGACTGGTATAAGCGATTCGGTGAAAGATGGTGGGGTGATATCACCAAGGTCCTTACTCCATTCCCCACAGTTGCTGGATCGGAAGTGGTGGGTGACGATCATAGTGTTGAGGAAGTCAAGGAGGAAATGATGATTGATGCTGATGATAATATGATTTTGGGCAAGAACAGAAAATTGAATGGCGTTTCCAGTGAGAGGGGTCAGACAGTCGAGGTTTAGGTTATGCATGCATGCTTAGCTTGGGCTTGGGCTTGCACTGCACTGCACTCATTGCATTTCAGCTTCATGTTTGGTGGGGTGGCGTAGAAAAGGAATATGGGGTTCATATATGGTTTAATTGATTGATTGGTTTGGTGATTGGTTGGTGATTTGGTTGGTGATTTGGTTGGCGGATGCTTTGGTTGTCGGACACAGTGTAAGAGCGTGCGTTTTTTTATATTTCCCATGGATAGACTGGCAAGTAAGTACATGATTAGATGATGTTGATGTTGATGTTGATGTGGAGAGTTATTTTATGGATGTTGATTTGGTGGATTAGGGTCTGGCTTGAATAGGATAGGTTATGATAGGATAGGATAGGATACTGCAACAATAATAATAGAGATCATATTGGAACTTTAGAAGAATGTAATCTTCGGGCCTTTTTGGGAAATATGCTGATGGTGATTGATGGCTTGGTTTGGTTTCAGAGGGATGTGAAACATTTACTCTACTCCGTACTGTATATGGAAGTGCAAGTATAGTATGGATATAGGAGAGTATGGGCGGGATACTTTGATGAAGGGAGAAGGGAGAGAGAGAGAGGGAGAAAGAGAAAGGGGTCACGGGCTCAGGGGTGGCTATTTGGGGAATGTTGGGGAATGGAATGTTGGTAATGTGGGAATGTGGGAATGTTAGTGGCTGGGTTGGGTTGAGATGGGCTGGGCTGGACTGGGATGGACTGCATTACTGGATACTTGGATGGATGCCGGATGTTGGATGTTGGATTTTGGATTCTGGATTCAGATGGGTAGGTAATAAGGTAGGTAGGTAGGTAAATAGCTATTTTATATATTATAAGTCTTACCTACCGGTATTGTAATTATTAATTAGATTCGGGTAGGTAGGTAGGCATCTTATTTATATTGTACCTACTCAGTACCGGTATTGTAATTATTAATTGGAAACTTACAGTAAAGGATTGAATAATTATGACTCGATATCATTCGGGTAGGTAGGTAGGTAGGTATTTAAAAATTTGCTATACTCGTATAATAAGAATATATTTACTATTACTTGTTAGTATTTATTCTTTGGGATATATTTTTCTTGGACGTTTCATTTGGGGGGTTAGTTGTACATTATGGTAAGTCTAATTAGAGTTGAAGGCATTCTGAGGTTTTCCTCGGCTGGACGTTAAAAGCGGCGATTAGATTAAGAATGAGTTGAGTGGTATGTGGTATGTGGTATATATATTACTTGGTACAAGTAGATGATTTCTATACCTACCTACTTGAGTACTCGAGTACTTGTATATAAATTAACTTCAGGCTGTTGATGAATTAGATTACTTAGGTTAATTGTTTCGGTTGATATCGATAAAATGCTAATTGGATGCCAGTGGAGTTAGCACTAATACAAACACTAATAATACAAAGCATGAACACAACACTAATTAATATATGAACACTAAAATAATCCAGTCCCAAGGATATGGGAAAGGTTGTTTGGAACCAATTGGGTGGATTGGTTTCTGGTGAATAATGGGTAATTAATTGAAGGGGACGATCCGTAGTTTGGGGTGCTTACTAGTTAGTTGATTGGAGTGGGTTAAGGTTAAGGTTGTTATCGGTAAAAGTATATTTTGGGGTGGGGTTGTCTGTTGCTTGCTGTCAAAATACAAAGATCACTGCCTCAGTACCATCTTTTGTAATCTTCCTTCATATAGTGGGAGTGACGGTCCGGTTAGTATATTGTTAATTGGAGTGTTTGGATGCTTTTCTTTACTTTGTTTTGATTTGTTGCTTAAGGGTGATTTGGAAAGGGAAGTTTGTTGGATTGCTACGAGGTGTGCAAGTTATTATTATTGTTACTTGGTTTGGTATTGTGTTTTGATATTTGCATTTGCATCTGCATCTGCATATTCTACGAACTATTCGACTGGAGACGGGAACTCTGTCGAGTGGTGGATTCGTGCTCAATAAATGAATACAGTATTGATAATTGAATCAGAGAATATCAACGACGAAACGAGATAATACGACGGGATACGAGAACGAAGGTGGAATGAATGGTGAATTGGAGGAAGGAAATGTCAATGGGGGCTCTTTGCACCAATCCTAGGTCCATGAGGGAACAAGAGGAGGAAGAAAGTGGCGGAGGGGGCAGTTTATCAGATGATAATAGAAATGTCCCTGAAGAATTGAGATATTCGGACAATGGTAATCCACTTATACCAGACGATAATGACGAAGAGGAAATGGAAAACGATGCGCTTGCTGCGAGGGAAACGGTACAGAGGGAAATTGAGGGACATAAGAGACGCGCTGCTTATACCAAATCTGTTTTTCAACACCCTCAAACAGATCAAGATACAGTGTGAGATCCTTAAATGATATTTCTACCTCCAACTTCTGATCAAATATGCTAATGACTTTTTTCTCGGCACAGGAATTCCACTCGCTCACTCTACGATTCCGATGTAGCATATATACACCAACATGGACGAGTCTATGTCGGAGATTATTACATGCCAATTGACGAAGAAGAACTCGATCGTCTCCGCATCATCCACCAAATATACCTCCAAATCTTCGACAACAAACTCACCACCGTGCCTCTCCAATCCCCCACGCGCATTCTCGATATTGGAACCGGCGCTGGCGATTGGGCCATGGGAATGGGGGATCTATGGCCCTCGGCCGAAATAATCGGGACAGATATTGCCAAAGTGCAACCTACCGCCGTACCCCTCAATGTATTTTTCGAAATCGATGATGCGGAAGAAGAAGGGGGGTGGACATGGCCTCCTAACGAATTTGATCTGGTTCACTTGCGGAATATGGCTGGTGCATTTAGTGATTGGGATCATATATATTCGGAAGCCTATCTGCACCTAAAACCCGGTGGTTGGATTGAAATCATGGATTTCGACGACCCGAAAGCCTTTCTCTCATTTTTCGACCCCGATAGCCCGATGGCGTCTCTCATACGCGATATTGAAGAAGCGGCGCGGATATCGGGGCGACCGGGCGGAGTGGCGCATCTGCAGATGGAACGGTTGCGCAAGAGAGGATTTGTGGATGTGGAGGTTAGGGAATTTGGGATCCCGATGGGCACGTGGCCCGAGGAAAAGACGCAGAGGACGATAGGCAAATTGTGGTTGGTGTCCATGTTGAGCTCGTTGGAAGCGTATACGTTGCGATTGTTTACGCAGGCGTTGGGCTGGGATGAGGAGGAGGTGAGGAGGAGGTGTGTGGTGTGTGCGGAGGATATGAGGAGGGTAAGTATGGATGGGGAGAGGGCGAGGGGGTTGAAAACTATGGCGAGGGTTTTAGTGGGAAGGAAACCCGGGGGTGGGGTGGATGTTGGGATTGGGGATGGGGAAAGGGAGGGGGAGAGCGTGGTGACGGATACTCGGACGATTAATGGTGATGGTACGGTAATATAAATACAAAAAGCGAATAGATCTCCTCGCTCGCTTCCTGCGTTTTTGAATTCTACTACTGTAGTCAGTAGTCAAGAAATGCCATACCATGTCGTGTTTCATGTTCTATATACAGTAGCATTTGGAGGTATTTTTGGGTTATGATCATTCTAGTACATTATTCGAGTAGTACTCTGTCACATTCCCACATTTTCCCATTTTCACATTTTCGCAATTGGGGAGTTTAGGTGTTGGAGAGGGGTGCTTTTTACATTATGTTTATATCTACAGTACAGTACATCTACGAGGACAAGCGGAGCACTTAGCAAGCGAGTGAGCGCGGCAATTTGATGTTTTTGAAAAAGTTAAGTTTGAAAGGTTTAGTCTATGTCGTGCTTGTGTTGGTGCTTTGAAGATGGTATTATGGATTGTGATGTTACGAATAGTTCGTGATGAAAGGGGGGGGGAGGGGGGGGTTGATGAAGGGGTAATTTGGTACGGTGAGGATGGGTGGGATTAGACGATAGCTAGCTGTGATGTGATGAGTTGAGAATTATTGTTGATATGTTGTTAATATGTTAATATGCTAGTCTATCCAGGTTCTTGGGTCTGGATATGGGATTAGGGAGTTGATATGCAAGTGTCAATTATTTACTTATTTTGTTTATTTGTTTTGTTTATTTATATATTTCAGTTATAGAGTTAGTCACAATTTCTAGGAGAAAAACATTCTGGATGATGATGATGATGATGATGATGATGAATTATGAGACTACTTTGTAGTTATTTCCATACTCACTCGTCATGAACTTGAATATTGCAAGGGGTATTCGAGTCATACTTTTGTTATGTTTTGTTTTGTATGTACAGCAGTATGCCCGCCAGGTTTATAGTACGAGTATAATGATTCACTCACTGCTGGATTTGGAGGGGGGTGTTGAGTATATATATATGGATCTCTTCTTCTTTGGATTCGATTTTTTTGTATACGATGAAGAATTTGAATAAATCAGGGACGATTTGACTTTTGGATTTGGATATTGGATATTGGATATTGGATACTGGATATTGGATTTTGGGGATTTGGGGATTTGGGTCTTTGGGGATCGAGTTTGGATTATACGAATTATATGATTTTAACTACTGAGTAGATATCCTGGACGGGGATTTGAGGAGAGGAGTGGATATTGGAGGTGAAGGGGAAGATAGAGGAGAAGAAGGGAAGAGAAGAGAGAGAAGAGAGGAGATTTAGGCAGAAGACAGAAGGCAAAAAGTAAGGAATAGGCAACCTTTTGTGCTGAGGACGAATAGCGACGCGGCGATACCTTGGAAATTACGGTTTTGGGAGTTACCTACTTACCTACCTACCTATTTACCTACCTACCTATTTACCTACCTACCTGCACATCTACATACGCATCGTATGATTTGTGGTTTCACGGAACAGATATCACATCATATATACAGTACATACGAATTGACGATAAGAAATTCCGACGCATATATCACGCCGGATCATCGAATGAAGGCGAGTGGAAGTTGAGGGATAAAGGGAAGATAACGAAAGGAAAGAAGAGAAAAGAAAAGAAAGAAAGAAAGAAAGTTACCGGAAATGTGCATCGAAACACGGTATAGATATCTTGGCTGTGGTCATGGATATTCAAGGGGGGATTTGGGGTTGAGATTGAGATCAAGTCCGAGATTAGGTTTTGGTGGTGGTGGGACAAGTGGGATTATTTTTTGTAAGAGGGGTTTGAATGGAAAGCTGAATGGAAAGAGGGTGTTGGATATGGGGTATGTTGGGAGAGAGGAGGATGTGCAAGGGGAGGGTGATGTGGTGGGGGATGTAGAGGAGGGTGTGGTGGAGGATGTGGTAGGAGAAAGAAGGGAATGGGAATGGAAATGGGAGGAATTACAGATGATACAGATGATACAGAGGGTATGGTGGATAGGGTGTGCGAGGAAGAAGGGGAGGGTTAGATATTGGGGAGGTGTTTGTGGGGTGTGTGAGGGAGTGGATGTGGATGTGGGTATGGCGAGGAAAGAGACAGGTGGAAAATTATGCGGTTTGGAAGGGAGGATGAGGAATCGTGGTGTGATGTGGAGGGGGAATAGAGGTGGGAGGAATCGTGGTGGGGGTATGGGGAGGAGTGCAAGGTTTAAAGGGAAACGAGGGAATGGAACTGAGAATGTGAATTATAGAGTAGAGAAGGAATGGAGGGGTAGATATTGGGAGAAATGGTGGATGATACCTACATACAGTGGCGGGGTCTAACATATCATACGTTTAAGAATTCTGGATTAGATGTGGTGGATTAGATTAGACTAGATCAAGAATGGGGAATTGGAAGGGTTTTTGTTTTGGAAAGCAGTTTGAAGGGGGCTGTATGATTGAGCTGAGCTATATAGCGTGCTAGGAATGAGTCTAGCACACTTCGATAGTCAATCTGACTATTTTAGAAGGCTCGGTGCAGATTATCCCCGATATTTTCGTTGGTTTTGCTGTAGTACAGTCAGTACAGTACTCTCTAGTTCTTTTGTTTCTTGGATCTTAGTCTGCGATGAAGCTTTAGCAATTTATATAAATCTAAATATATATATAATCAAACAAATATATTATTTTATTTATCTAATGTTGTTCTATTTTAAAGTCCTACTATACTGACTTAGATACTAACGTCGAAGGATACAGCACCAGCTAGTGCTGTGAGTCGTGATGGATATTGTTACTGGCATTTTACTCCTAGTCTTTCTATATACTCGTATGATAAAAACCTATGCAACAAACATTTTCCAAAGTTTACATTCTATGTACTCTAGAATATTTCTCATGTACAAATTTCTTCTCATCCTCCATATACACATGCAAATTACGCATACGCATTTCGCAATCTCGAATATCTCAACGTACGAGTGAGTCAAAGCTACTCGAACCGATAGACTCACCTCCACTTTTTCCTCTCCTCTCCTCTCCTCTCCATTCCCATCCCATCCCATCCAATCCCATCATTCCATCAACACCATCCATCAGTATTCCCTTCCACCCCTTCCCTTCACTCCCCAAAATTCATATCTCCTCATAAGATAAGAATTTCCCCAACTCCACTTCAAAAACAGCTTCAAAATTCGAATGACGCATACATACATATCCATAAAACAGTCGAGAATATTGCTACATCGTGTCCCTTCTTTTCTGCTCTTGAGTCTTTGTAGTATTCTCTTCTTTTTCCGACAGTTCGACTAGCTGTAGACATTCGAAGTTTCTGATGAACCTTCACCAGATTTGCTGACTTGGATATCTCTTCCAAATACTCGAGTATTTCTGTGACTCTTTTGCCATTTTTGTGCTAGGATGCTCTGAACATATGCTCATATGTTTGTGATAAGTGGTTTTTGTATTAGTTCCGGGCATTTCTATTCCCCAACCCCCAGTTAACTTGAATTTCTTCGCAGCGCCACTGTCATTTGGCATCTTTCGCTTCGATAGTCTTTCGTTTGATATAGTAGCTAGTTCATAATGAATAGCTTAATCCTGAACTTGCTTTGGGTCAGGATAAAGATTAGGATATGACTGGATTTCTATGTACCACCTCAAGACACACCTACTCCATGGAGCATTTTAATATCTGACTTTTCGATAATAATTGCATGCTCTCAAAATACGCCCACTGCACAAAAGATTTCAATGCGTGACCACTGACCTCTTGAGAATAATTCAAAGAACAACAACAACAACAACAACACCAAACAGATAAACCAAGACACGAGAACATACAACTCACTTTACACAAACAGCAACCCCAACTATCCAAAAACCAGCAACCAGTAACTCTCAGGCAAACCCAACCCAACCAACCCAAGTTACCCCAACAACCTTAACCTTCTCCTTCTCTCTACTCCTCGCACAGCCAGCTACAGCCTACTGTACATAATACGCATACGCATACCCATAAGCCATACGCCATACACCATAAACCATAAAAAGCAACCCTATTACACCATCAACGCTAGTATACAAATTATATAATCTCACTCACACTCAACCAACATTCGAATTCAAGAACGCAGGTTTTTAAATCGTACCCCAGTCAGTCAGTTAGTCAGTCAATCAATCAGTCTTCATTCCCGCCAAAGTCCAGACCCATAGCATAGAACACCCACTATAACAATAATCTCACTATAACTCTTTCCCTCTCCTCTTTCCAAGAAAGCCACGAAGTTGTTCACTCACTCACCCACTCACTCACGCATATATAAATAATACTAATTATACGAATATTAGCCATTAGGTGCTACGAGTACAGTAACCTAATGACAACTTTTGAACGCGATGAGATAAGATGAGCAAGCACACACATATCGCTTAGTGATAGTAATAATTATTAGGGATCTTTAGCTCGAGGTAGGTCCGTCCGAGGATAGAATTTGCAGACTTGCAGACTTACATTGCAGACTGTATACATTACAGACTTGCAGTACAGCGCCGATTCTGATATGTGTGTGTGAGGGAACGTGATGTGTAATAGTGAGATATGAGAAACACAAAACAAAATGGGAAATGAGTGTATAATGCTATCTATCGTGTATCGATCGTGAATCGTAATGATGAGGAAGCACTGTGAATGTGAATATGAATATGAATGAAAGAGAGAAGTGGGGATATCACGTACGTACAAAGTAACCTTACTCCAAAAACTCCAAATGAGTTGCTCTCCCTATTCCTATTCCTATTCCTTGAAGAAATATCGACGAAGTTCGTGGATTGCAAGGACCTATTGAGTGACGTACCTTTCAAATTGAGATCAAAGTTTCATTGGATTGGCTTTAGGCCATTCGGTCACGTCTTTTGCAAAAGTATAATCACATCACATCACATCCGCAGCTCACTCACTCACTGATCTCGACTAGACCTGATTTACATGGGAATAATATATATAATATTGCCTATGTTCAACTGCGTTTGATCAGATTACATTTAATCCAGCCTTCTGGAGAGTGAAGTCTTAACTGCACTTTTTAAATTTTGTATCCCTAAATAGACCATTTTGGTACAGGCATATCCATCTCTTTAGGCCAAATGTAGTTTTGAAGTAACTGGACTGGTACCACTTTAATGTTGCGGGTTATAAACGACGGGCTTTAGTATTTTGTGGATGTTGCGGTATCGATACTTGAAGTTCATTCCGGTTTCAACGCATATAACCTCACAGGGTACAAACCCTTTGGGAAACCCTTCGCCAGTTCCGTCTTAAATAATTTCAAGCCAGCTTTTTCGAAGAGTTCGCGGAACTTCTCATCAGTCCTAATATTTTATGTAAGCTCGATCTTTCCACTACTTATGAATTTACACACCTCGTGACACTGCTGTCAACATCGTCGAACATATCACCGCCATCGTGGGTGCTCATATTTTCCTTGACTATGATCCAACCCTCTTCACTCAACATGTTGGCGCATTTTTGAAAATATTCCACTAATTGAGAGTCTGTCAAATGACCTAGACACCACTGGTTCCATATCAAGTCGTATTGGGTTTCCGGATCTGGTGTCCATGCTTCAAGACCAACGGGATATATTTGGCCGACTCCTGGGTGATCCACGAGCGCGGAAGAGAACTTTGTTACTGGTTCTACAATGTCCACGGTTGTAGCAATACTGAGAAGTAGTGCTTTCGTAATTCGACCAATCCTGGAAATATGTTTAGTTGACAAACTTTCTTAGCTTTATGACCGAAAGTCATTCCCTCAGCCTAAGAAATAAGCTTGGGTCTTCCACTCATGATATCAGTCTTCTTGGGATACGCAGTGCAACAATTCTGATGAACGGGATTGGATAGCCAGCGCTTAACTGCAAATCAAGCTTGACCAAGACCATTGCACCAAGGGCCATTTCCAATCATGATTCAAACCCAAAGACCAATATGAAAGCTTTCATACTTTCTGTACACTCGTACGCTTGCCCTGAACTTTCAATCTTCGATCCTCACTCCCAATCAACAAAGAGCCTTCACCCAGCAGCCAAAGCCAAAGCAGCACCACACAACCACCCACCCACGCCCCCTCAAAACCACAATCACACCCCCAATAAGAAAAAGCGAACCCCAAAAAATCAACTCACCCTGCACCACAATCCACCGCCCTCCTCACTTTCCCCCCCTTAACCCCCAATTTCCCCAGAAAATTCCTCGACCCCTGTATATCCACCCGACTGATATACGGAAAACCCCCTAACATACCATCATCACTTGCTTCTATGTTTTCCCAACTACATTTTGTGATTGTATTAGTTCTGTTTCCCTCTACTATTCATCTTGTACAATGCACATTTTCATATCCAAAATCTCTGGGAGCAGGTGGACCGTGATTGATACTCACTATTCAATAGCATCCGCGTGATTAATCTGGGAGTCTGGTGTTTGGGTTGTCATATTCGCGGGTGCTTGTTCGGAGAAAGATGTTTGCGTGGTTTGTATGTGAGGTGGAGTGTAGGGTAGTGTATTGATAAGATAAGTAGCAGTTGTGAAGAGAGAGAATAATAAGTATTGAGGGATGACAAGGGGCTTTGGAGTTGTGATATTGAGGAGGGGTTGTTTTTTATTCGAGCCTTTCAGAGCGGGGTTGAGTGAATGATGGGGTGTATGTAGTAGAGTCTTACCTACTTGTTATTGGCGCTAGATGAAGTTCTCTGAGTTTAGAATTTTAAGGGTGTGGGTTTAGTCGCTGATAGCTTGAGTTGTATTCCCCACATGAGACGTTTCTATCAAGTGTAAATCTACATAAATCGATGTTTGTTTCGGAGAGAGTGTAGAACTCGGATCTCCTGTCACGATGATGAGTCTGAACATCTTGATGGTTGAAATGAAGCTATAAAGCTCACCGGATTGAGGTAGAAAATTGGGCTCACCGGGAGCTCCACAGGAATACTGGAAGATCACATTTGATCTCACAATTTCTAATTTCTTATTTAATTTTGTTTACCTTTCTAATGCTCATTATATTTTAGTCATAAACATTATCTCTAACCTCTCTGTAATATATATACATCCACAACGAAAGTAACTTTTCCAACTCCAACTCCAACTCCAACTCCAACCCCATACTTTTACCCGCATTACACCCCTCAATTACAAGAGCCAAAACCCTGTTGGCATCCAGTAGTACAATAATCAGCAGTACTTCCACAATATCCATGCTGACTACAGCAGTTACCGTAACTACTTCCCTGGCACGTTTCCTTCGTAGTACCACCACATGATCCATCAATACTAACTTCTAAAGTCGAAGTAGCAACGGCGGTGGATGTCGTGGATGTGGTGGTAGATTTGGCGGTGGAGGCACCGGATACTGAGCATGTTCCGGCGATGGATTGACATCCGATACCGCAGTAATTGGTAGTGCTTCCACAGTCTAATTTAAGTTCGTGTTAGTCAATGAGGAGATATGATAGTGGGGGTAAATTTCTTACATCCATGTTGCGAGCAGCAGTTACCAAAGCTTGATCCAATACAAGTAATAGAGCCTGAGCAGCTTCCATCTGCAGAAACCTTTTGCGTGCTGGTTGGTTGCGCAGAAGTTGATGTTTTAGTAGTGCTGGTATAGATTGTAGTCGAAGATGAACCAGAACAAGAGCCGCTACCGGGTTGGCAGCCTGTACCGCAGTAGGCATCGGTAGATCCGCAATATCCGTTTATAGAGCAGCAGTTTCCATAGACAGAACCGAGACAGGTGATAGCTGCATTGCAGGAACCGTCATCGGAAACCTGCTGGCTTGGTGTAGGAACAGGGGCGCTAGCATTTCCGCTTCTGTACCAATTCGCGGACGGATCACCGAGACAATCGCCAACGGTAACGGACTTGAATCCATGAGAGTACATTGATGCGAGGATGTAGTCAGTAAGGTTATAGACGGTTTGATAATGGATGTCATGCTCGATTTCCAGGAAATTGCCCGTAGCAGAATTAGCGGTGGCAATAGCTGCATCCCAAATGTTCTTGGAGTTCTGAATGAGAGTTGTAGCATCATTCAGATACCCCGCAGTATCCAAATCGAAATAGGTCACATGATATCCCAAGTCTGCCATAAGATCACCACAGGTGGCATTGCACTCGGAATAAGGGGGTCTCATATACGTTGGGAAATATCCGAGAATGTTTCTAAATGCCATCTCGTTGAAGATCATTTGGTTTTTGAATGTTGTTGGATCAAGAGACGTCAGGTTTTGGTGACCCCAGGTGTGAGATGCGATTTGATGTCCTTCGGCAATCATGCGTTTGATGATAGTAACATACTTTGCAGTGGTATCAATTGCACCTTTCCCGAGGTTATTGCCGGTGATCATGAAGGTAGCTTTAGCTCCATAAGCTGCAAGCTTGTCAAGAAGGTCATTAGTATAAAGATAAGGTCCGTCATCAAAGGTAAAAGCAATATCTGTTGGGGTAGGCAAGTTAGCTTTTACTTAACATCCCAAGAGATTCCAGAGAAACAAACCTCCGGCAACTTGGCAATCGTAAATACCAGCTCCTCCATATGGAACGGCACCGATATGGGGACGAGCAATATTTGCTGTCGAAGCACCAGCTGGAGCTTGGAGTGTATCACAGAGAGGTCCATATTTGAACTGGCAATCTGGAGCCGCGCAATAGTCTGCTGTGGTACCGCAGTATCTGATTCCATTAGCTGAGATCTTTCGAGTCAAAGGAAAATCAATCACCCTTCTGGAGAGCAGCAGGCATTTACACAACTGCCAACACCTGGACCGCAAGTATTTGGGTTGTCGGCTCTCAGGCCAACCCCAGGCGTTCGTTCTTCCACATGCACAGGGGTAGCGATTGAAGCTGGCAGAGCATTGCGACCTTTGATTTTTTGAAGGAACTCTCTTCCACCCATCAACTTTGGCATGGCAGGTCCTGCATGCGCACTCGACAACGAGGCCAATGCCACGGTGGCGAGGAGTGTCACGGACTTCATGTTAAAAGTATGTTGAACGAGTGTGAGGTGCAATTACTTGAACAAGATATGAGTTTGTCGCAAAATCATACACTGAAGTGATAAACACAAGATCAAACTTTGCACTTAGCTGATATTTTATCAAGCTGGTGGTAAAAGAAGGACTGCCTGCACACAAAAGATGAAGCGACTTGTGGAGGATATAAAATCGATTGAGAGAGTGAAGTAGTTTCCAAAGTGGGACGAAAGACTTCTAATTAAACACCCAAGAACAGAGACAACCTGACCTGATATGCAGCGACAACGAACAGGGAAAGATGTAAAAAGAATATACTAAATTTCCGGGGTCAAAAGTTTAGGAATGCAACTATAAAGCCAAGTATGGATACATTATGCATCCTACTAATGATGCACAACAAGGATGCAGGATCTGTGCAGCCATCTCATCACTAAATGAGACGAATGGGACGATGTATTTGTATATTTCATACAGCAAAAGCGCAGGTCCAAGTATCAATGTACCGGTACGGTCACAATAATATTAATGAGCTGGAGAGTGGAAGGGGTAGAAGTGGGGTAGAAAGATTCCTAGAACCTGGCTGATAGCAGGAAAAGCACGGGAATAATTCTCGAATATGTTTAATTTTCTTAATAGAAATCTTTTGAACGACTTGCTTGTATCCTTGGGAGCTGGTGTAGTACTACGACGAGTATAGTACAAGTAACTATTACAAGTAGTAACTATCGGAAAATTTCGAATGAAGGGGATCTTCCGACTTCGTGGTGCCAATCATGATTGCCATGCAAAAGAAACGATTTTGTGGCCGCCTTATTATACGTGGCTTTTGATTTTGATCACAAGTTTACCATCCCCTTTTTCAGATCAACATTCCTACTTTCTTTTTTGTTGAATTGAAGTTAGAAGTTATACGAGAGACTCCTTTTCATGAATAGTACAGTAGTAGTGGAAGTGGTGGGAACCGAAGTGGAAATTGAAATGTGAGCCATCAAAAAAAGCAAATCGTTTCGTGGGTGAGCAAGCATGGCAACATTGGCAAGTACTGTACTGTAAGTTTTAAGCTTGGCATTATGCACTTTTCGCTCCCTTCATCAGAAGATATGTTGTGGAGCAATTCAATAGAATGTGTTCATTGTATCTCGTATTCACAGACAACTAACTACCCAGTTATTATAATGAGCAAACAAAAGACATTCTAATCAAAATCACATAGCAATGCTCTCTACTCCGTAGCATTATCAAACAAATCTCCTTTATTGATAATGAAACAGATATATTCAGCCATCCCAAGCTAAATTTCCATTCTTCCGACACTGTAAGGTTACTGACACTAATAATAGAAATCTCGTTTCTTCCCGAGATCCGTCCCAATATCCTGCAGTACGGCCTTGTGCGACGGAATTGGAGCTGAAGTTCGGACGAATCTCAGCGCTTTATATTGATATTAATATAAGAACCATAGATCTGAGATCCCGAAATGCAACACGCTATCATGTGGTGTATCTCTCGACGCGACGTCTTTTGTAGGTCCGGATTCAAATCAAGCTTTGAGAGTCCTATACTGCTGACCAGTCAGTCCATGACGACCGGACGATAATGTTTGAGTCTTCAAGTGACAGTCAGATCATTGTTCAAATGACAAAAGACGAAACGAATAAGTTATATTTCTATGTATGATTTGAGTCGGGTACTGCGAGAGATATAATGCGCCCAATACTTCCATTGGAACACGTCTTTCGAGGTCATCGAATCCAGAATTTTGAGAACGTGGCAGGTGGGGGTCCCTTAGACTTCGTGGAGGATTCCTCGCCTCCCGATATTTACTCTACTAGTGCGTGACTCCCAGCTTCTCGTTTTCCTCCACGTATTTGTAGTATCTCCCCTTTGTATTATTTCTCCAGCTCTTGCCCCATTTCACCACTGCAAAGAAGGTCAGGACTTGAGCAAGACCAGCAAAAGCCGCCACAATGAAAGCATTTTGATATCCCATATTTGTAACCCAAGGCGTGATTCCGTAGCCCATCGCAAAACTCATGGTATTTCGTATAATGATCACAGTAGCTATAAAAGTAATTAGCCTGTGTTATGTGAATGCAACTCGAAGAACAGGAGAAAGGACATACCCATCGCTTCTCCACTTAAGTCTTTGTAAGAATCAATACAGTACGAGACAGAGAGTTGAGTACCAATACAGTTTGAGCCAGCGATCAGGAACATGGCAACTATCAGGCCGAACCAATGTACATGATGAGCTGCTCCGACGCCCCAGAGGAGTAAAGAGCCAGGAATGAAAATTATGGATACTGAGAATAGCCAAAGTCGATGTTCTGCTTCCAAGACTCCTTTATTGCGGCGCGCGAGCCACAATACAATTCTATCCCCAATAACTCCAGAATAGAACGACGCACAGGCTACACCGAGTAACGGCGATACATACGATAAGCCAACCATGGAAGAAGAGAAGTTATATGGCGGAGCACTTAAGATCAACGAGGCAGTCCCATTGAGGACATTGAACCAGATCAAATTACTACCATACGAGAATCCGGCGTAAGCAATTGATGGAAGAGACATAAAAATCAGAGGCCGCATCATCATTCGGAAGAGAGGGAAATCTCTCTTCTTATCCTTCAGGGCCAATTTTTGGAGATATGTCTTCGGCTTGTGATGAATAGTCTCAAGCTCAGTGATCTCAGTTACTGCACTTGGAATGTCAATGGATGCACCTTTTTCGGGATCGAGTGGTGTCGCAGGAGAGGTGCCTTTTTCTTGGGACATCTCTTCCTTTGGTGTGGTTATTCCAGGCGTGTTGGCTTGAGATGTTGTTGTTTTCAGGGGTGCTCTATCGTAGTTTGTCTCCTCCATAAGGAAGAAGCAGAAGACAAATCCAACGGCTAGAAAGATAGCACACCAATACATCACCCATCTCCACCCTTGTCCGTCATTTATGAAGCCAGCCTACACAATTGTAAGCAAAAAGGATATCTTTGATTCTCCATGATAACTCACAAGGACTGGAGCCAAAAAGCTACTTCCAAGCAGCATAAAAGCATATAATCCCATGTAAGCGCCTCTTTCATGGGCAAAGTAAATATCTGTGATTGAGATTTCACATAGAGATTCGACAGGGGCACCCACTGCTCCCTGCAAAATCTTGCCCCCAATCCATGCTGAGTTTGTTGTGGCGTGCGGTACCCATAACATAGTACTGATTCTGTTAGCACTAAAAAATATGCAACTGGTAAGGCGTTTACTGACCCAAGGGTTGCCAGCATGGAGAATAGATACACTGGCCTTTTGCCGTACTGCAGTGCTATGGGCTGGGCGATTAAAGTCCCCCACTAGACTCGAGGCATAATATTAGCGGCAGAAGATCTCAGATATTGAAGATAGTGTTGCAAATGGGCATTTATCCCAAGGAATTGACCGTATGCTGAAGGATAGAAAAGATAGCGCTTGCTTTATTGTAGAATATACATGATTGTGCCGCTAAGCTTCCCCAACCATCCTGAGGTCCACATTGCTCTATGACATGACCGCAATCATATGATACTCAATTGACAAAAATGCGTGACAGTGTTACTTACCCCGAAGAACAAAAACATGTAACCCGTTCCAGCGTTCAACTGATCAATTGTTAAGCCAGTGTCCTGACTTATGGGTTCTAGCACACTGTAAATGGCAGCAGATGCTATCCCAACCATCAGAGTATACATGGACATGCATGCTGTTGATAACATCTTTCGTTTTGGTGTCCAATTCAGCGGATCATCAGGGTCACGAGATGGTGATGGAACAAGAACAACATCCTGTAATCGAGATGCAGATGCATGCCGCTCTCGCATTACACCTTCGAGATCAACCAAGTGAATGGTTCCTGGAATCGCTCGTGTATCCAGGTGATTATGCAGATGGTCGGAGCCCTCCATCATGAAACAAAGCACAAAGAAATACACCACAGAATGGACAGTAAAAAGCAGCTATTCGGATAAAGCTATTAACGAACGGATTTCGTTGATAGACGACCGTAGATAGTAACAAATGCTTTGGCCAGGTAAAATTGAATTGAACTCTACACCGTATACTCGAGTACTTTATAAGAGGATATGGCGGACGTGCAGAACGAAGCATATCAAGGCCGCTGATCATATCGATATGAGACAATTCAGCGATATCTAAAGACCTCCACTTAGAAACCCAAAAGAGTAAGTGTATGCAGTGATGACAACAAACGCTGAGCTCTCATTCGACAGTATGGGTAACAACTGGCTACCCCGCGAATTGGTTATCATGATATTGACCTGCTCACCGCGAGCTTTATCAGTGAAAGTATGATAACGGCGAAGTTATTTGTCGTGTTGATAACTTGATATCGATGTTGAGTCGATAACTTGATATCGATGTTGAGTCGATAGTGAAGAGTCAGCTAGTTTAGGTAAGGTGTTGCCAAGTGCAAACATCGCCCCACCTTTTCGAGACTACTCGAGTTATATCATATCTCTCCATGTACCGGTATATTGAACTTGCGAATTTTAAAGGTCTACCCAGTTCATTGAGTATTTGGAGAACGAGATGAAAAGATCTCTGATATTCTACATCCAGGTTGAGATTCGCACAATGAGGTTATTACCGATTGGGAGAGGAACTTTCAATGTTACTAACGAGAACGGCATCCCAATATACTCTCATCTCATCGAGCGTTGTCAAAACGGCATGTTTACCAACCATTCATCGATAAATATTTGGTGATCAATTAAAAGGGTGTCTCGCTTTTGCAATATACCTCCCAATTTTGAAAGCTCTCGGGAAGGTTGTAGTGCAACCAGGTCGTTGATGAGCTATTCCACAGACCACCGCTAAATTCACCAACGAGTGATGGTTGTCCCCTATTGCCCTATTGCGATGCCGAGGGGAGAAACACGAAATCAATAAAATTCTTGACATATTTGGGGAGCTAAGCTTATCGCACTCAAACAGCATCGTAAACATGCCAGGCACTCGCCGCAACATTCGATAATTCTCCTATATTCCTGTCGCGGTGCCAAGTTGCCAGGCATTGCGAAGAATTCGAGGAAAGCTGCAAGCGCACCACCCTATCTGTAAAACTCAAGTCTCCTGCTTGCGCAGCCTCGTGTTTCGCACCCTTCCAATCTCTCTTGATTGTTTAGTTGTTCAATTTGCATCCGAGCAATGATGATGTATGCTATTGCATCATCAAAGTTACCTTGGATAGCTACCATTTGTGCCTTATTCTTTTGCTTGTCTATATGGTTTCGTGAGATACCGTCTAGAATTACCATCAGCGTAAGTCAATAGGTTCTTATTTCAATAAGATTTATCTAAGAAAGCTCCAGGAGTACTCAGTTCGTCCGGATGTTTGCGACAATGACAGACAAAATCCCTTTCTCGCAAACGAACAACCAGAAAATGTGACTATCCCGGCAGTCAGCCAGTCCTCTAGTGAACGACCACTCATTCTATACGCATTCTCAGAGTCTCCTGAAGCACGAATCAATATCCAATATTTTATAGACCATGGTCTCCATGATGCAGCGGATTTCACATTTATTTTGAACGGCGAGACAGATGTCTACAAGATCATTCCCCAAAAGGACAACATCAACCACATCCACCGACCAAACGACTGTTTCGATCTAGGTTCATACGCCGAAGTCTTAATCAAAGCCGATCTTTACAAAAGGTACCAAAAATTCATCATGCTAAACGCCAGTCTCCGCGGACCCTTTCTCCCCTCATGGTCCCAATCCTGTTGGTCCTCACTCTATCTCTTAAGAATAACATCCACCACCAAACTCATCGGCATGACCGCAAACTGTAAGCCAGAATTCCATATCCAATCCATGATCTGGGCCACCGATCGCCTTGGCATTGAAACCCTCCTTTTCCCATCCCACGATGTGCTTACGAGATTGCCGCCTGCGCCCATGTACGCCATCAAAGGCGAATTCAATCGTTCGGAAATCCATCCTCCGGGCATCAACAGCTGTTTCCGTACCTTCAACGGTGCTATCAATGCGGAAATCGGCGTTACGGCCCTAATGCGCGCGGCTGGATACGGTGTCGAAGCTATGATGAGTGCTTTCCATGGAGTGGGCCATAAAGACAATCAAGAAGGAAATCAAGAAGGCAATCATGGAGTTACTGGCGTGGAATCAGGGGATCACCATCTACATCATCACGATGGTTCAGAAGGACACTTGGCCCAGAAGCAGGGGAAGCCCTCTGACTTGACAAGTGACTATGAGAGGTTTTGTGATTCGACGAGGACTGGAGATGTTTTGTATGAAGGGGGTTATTTTGGGATCAATTTACATCCGTTTGAGACGATTTTTATGAAGACTAATAGGGACATTGCTCCTGTGGCTTTGGAGAAGTTGGCGAGTTGGATGAAGGGGAGTGGTTTGAGTAGTTATTCTAACTGTAAGGTGTGAGGTGTTGGAATTGCGGTGCTAGCGATTTTGCTGATTCCAGAGCAATTGGGACATTGGAAAGACTCGACATGAAGTAAATGAGTGGGGAGAACAGGTGCTACGGTGCTTTTTCCGGATTTTGAGGGGTCTGTCTTTTACAATAGACTCGAGAAATCATTGCATGTGTGAGGGTATCAAAAGTCAAATTATGTATGTATAGAGAGTATAGCAAAATACCAACAAAACTAAAGATTGAATCTTGTTCTTTCCTTTTCCATTCCAGCCTTCCATTGCCATTGAATTGCATCATCGCCTTCACTCCCTGCTCTACCAATTCCCTTGTCAACTCTTCTCAACTTCAACGTAAATCTTGGCCCTAGCTCCTGCAATCCAGCCCTGATGCCTTCTACACCTTCCACAATCTTTCCATCCGGTCCTACTACGCTCTTTTCTGTTTCGCGCTTATCTCTGAATACATATCGATGTCTTCGCACGAATATATAATCACGCTGATTATGCAACGTAACCACTTGCCTACCCTGTAACTCTGGCTGTGGTGGAAATAGCGTCAAGAATAATCTTGCAGTCAACAATCCCAAAGGTGTGCGGAAGTTGTTCAAAATAAGTTCTGGGTAGTGATTTGTTGGATTACCATGACCGGGCAATTTCTTCCCTTCAACCCAATTCTTGATCGAGAAATGACATGTAGGACCAGATGGTAGATGTACGATGGTCAAACCTGTAGGAACCTTGGCATCCTCTTTAAGCATAACGACGGACGTGTATTCGCGATTCGCAGCAAACTTGCAGATTTCTCTAAGGGAATATTTGTGTCCGTATCTGTGGGCTGAGCGAGGAACATAGTTACTGTTTGGAAAGAGAGTACATAACAAATGAGCTTCTGCATGCAGTGTAGAGTTCAAGGAGGTTGTGAGAAGAATTTTTGGGGCTGGCGGAGGTTCGTCCGTGAAGAGTGTAGGAAATTTGAGAGATAGGGAAGATGGTGTGAGGTCGAGGTTTGTGCTGGTCGTTGAAGGCGCATTGCTCACTGCTCGGGGTCGACTTTGGGATTCTTCGTCATCCTCATCATCCGAGCCTTTCTCCGAATCCGAATCCAACATACTGTCGACATCGTCATCCTTTTCCTCGGGTGCTTCGTCCAGAGGTTCTTGCTCTGCGGCCTCGGCCTCTTCTATGCGCCTTCTCTTCAATTGCTCGACATCCACACTGATGCCGAGGTCATTTCCATCACCTGATACTTCGTCCCAAACACGCTTATTATCAATTGTATGTGGAATGTGCTTTGCTAATCGCTGTCTTCTCAGCTCTGGATCTTTATCTTCTTCCCTCTTTCGTTTGAAGCGTATGTCTCTGCGATCGTTATCGCGAGCCTTCTTCTGTTTGATATGAAGATCTTGTCTCTTGAATTTATTACCGGTCTTGAAGGGTAATGCTGCCTTTGAAGAGGCTGGATGCACTCGTTTGGATCCCATTGCGTATGAATTTTTTGATTTAGCAATAAGAGCAGGTCTGGAAAAATCCAAGAAAGGAAATCCAAAAATTATTTTAGCAGCATATCGGAATGCGGCCGCATCTTCCGATTGATGCACGTACCACAAGGCTGTTCCCTTCCCCTCGCGACGAGTCACACGAAAAGAAATTCCCCCCACGACTTTCATAAATCAATCTCAAAGCTTGAAAAGTTCCCCAGACTTTCTTTGACTCATACCCTTTCTATTGGATGAGTCTTAGGTGAATGAGATCTCTTTGCAGCCTTACAAGAGATATTCTTGTCAAACAGAAATTGGGTTCACAACTGACGTTTCGAACCTTTACAGCTACAACACCCCACCATAAATACCAAATACCGAAAAAGACGAAAGACAATAGAATGTCGACTACTACCACCCTCAAGGGTCAACCCCTTGATCGCCAGGTGCTCGATTCCATGTTGAGGCGGCGCATGTTCTATACCCCTTCTTTCGAAATCTACAATGGAATCGCTGGTCTAGTAAGCATAATCAAACCCCCCCTCCATTCATGTCTTACTCGCCAATATCCAAGTCTTTTTGATTGTCTCGTATTCTGCATCCTATTCACTTCCTATTTTTACCCTCGAAGCTTTTCATGATAGGCAATTACTAACTTTCCCAATGTAGTATGATTATGGCCCTCCCGGGTGCGCTCTACAGGCAAACGTTATCGACTTATGGCGCAAGCATTTTGTCTTGGAGGAAGATATGTTGGAATTAGATTGCACGGCATTGACTCCAGCTGAAGTTCTTCAAACCAGTGGCCATGTGGACAAGTTTGCAGATTGGATGTGCAAGGACCCTAAGAACGGCGATATTTTACGAGCGGACCATTTCGTTGAAGATATACTAGAGTCGAGATTAAGAGGTGACAAAGAGGCTAGAGGTGTCAAGATTGTGGAAGAAGAAGAGGACCCATCAAAAAAGAAAAAGAAGAAGAAGACCAAGGGAATTGAAGCTGTGAAACTCGATGATGCAGTTGTTCAGGAATACGGGGAAATCTTGGCTAAGGTACGGTCACTCAAGTTTTATGACGAGCATGAATGTTGACTTTTTAGATTGATAACTACAACGGCGAAGAGCTCGGTCAATTGATCAAAAAGTACGATATGAAGAACCCAGAGACTGGTATGGAGCCTTCCGCGCCAGTAGCCTTCAATCTCATGTTCCAGACTTCGATTGGCCCAAGCAGTAACACACCAGGTTATTTACGACCGGAAACTGCTCAAGGCCAATTCGTTAACTTCGCCAAGCTTCTCGAGTACAACCAACAGCAAATGCCATTTGCTTCGGCTTCTATCGGCAAGTCTTACAGAAACGAAATCTCTCCTCGTGGTGGTTTATTGAGAGTTCGAGAATTCTTGATGGCTGAGATTGAGCATTTCGTCGACCCTGAAGGTGGCAAGAAACACGACCGCTTCAACGATGTCAAAGATGTCGAGCTTGTTTTATTGAATCGTCATACTCAATTGGCTGGTAAAACCGATGTTGAGAAGATGTCTATCGGCAAGGCTGTTGCAAATGGCACTGTCGATAATGAGACTCTTGGCTACTTTTTGGCACGCATTCAACTCTTCCTGGCCAAAATTGGTGTAGATCAATCTAAAGTAAGGTTCAGACAGCACATGGCCAACGAAATGGCCCATTATGCTGCAGATTGCTGGGATGCTGAATTACATACTAGCTCTGGGTGGGTGGAGTGTGTTGGCTGTGCAGATAGAAGCGCTTATGATCTCAGCGTGCACGCAAAGAAGACTGGTGCCCCATTAATGGTCCGTCAAAGACTAGATACTCCAATCAGTATCGAGGAATGGCAAATTGATCTCGAAAAGAAGAAGTTTGGTCCCAAATTCAAGAAGGATGGTAAGGCAGTTGAGACTGCTATCGAGGCTCTGTCGCAAGAAAAGCGAGAGACCCTTGCACAAGAACTCAAGGACAATGGAAAGATCGTTGTTGAGGTCGATGGAATCGCTGACGGTAAGGCCGAAGTTGGTGACGATCTCATCAAGATTGAACGCAGAACCCGGGTTGAAAACACGAGAGAATACACTCCAAATG
Organism: Sclerotinia borealis F-4128; assembly: GCA_000503235.1. NCBI lineage: Eukaryota > Fungi > Ascomycota > Leotiomycetes > Helotiales > Sclerotiniaceae > Sclerotinia > Sclerotinia borealis. Next base: position 8,703 of record KI628669.1, on the reverse strand, counting down.
TAATTGAACCTTCATTTGGTATTGGTAGAATCTTGTACGCCTTGATGGAGCACAACTACTGGACTCGTGGCAGTGATGGTGGCGATGAAGCACGCGGTGTAAGTGATTGTTCATTCTTATGCATCTACAATGGCTGACAAAATACAGGTTCTTTCCTTTCCACCAATTGTTGCGCCCACTAAAGTACTGCTCGTCCCTCTCTCTTCTCACGAGAGTTTCAAACCTTTCCTGAAGCAAATCTCACATAAACTTCGATCTATGGGTGTCTCTAGCCGTATTGATGATTCTTCGGCGTCTATTGGTAAGCGTTATAGTCGAAACGATGAACTTGGTACTCCTCTTGGTATCACGGTTGACTTCCAAAGTGTCAACGATAGTACATTCACTTTGAGAGATAGAGATTCCACCAAACAAGTCCGAGCACCCGAGGAAAAGATTCTTGTGGCTATTAAAGAGTTGGTCGACGGCACCAAGGTCTGGGCAGATATCGAGAAAGAACTGCCAATCTTCGAGGGTCAAGAGGTTGAGCTCCTTGTTCGTTAAGATATAGAAATGTTCAGATTTCGCGAAATTTTTATCACATGTTATCAGACAGGAATGTGGAGATCTTGTGTGTCGTGAACTTCTCTAGGTTCATCCTTGAAGAGTCCTGGCAATTTGACATTGAATGTGATATCGATAAAAATAACATTTATTTAAATCTAATGAACTTTCTAACCAGATCTTCCAAAGGAGAAAAGGAAAATGTCCAATTGATCTGAGAAATTAGTCATTCTGACAATATCATCATACTCTATAGATCATGTCCAATTTCGTGGTCAGTGCGTGCGTGGGTGAGTATCCATCCATCCTTCCTTTTCGCTTCTAGAAGTTCCATAGTGATTAGAAGAAGCATTTTAAAAAGGGGGGAACATAACCTTACACCCTACCCTGTAGAATTCATATTCTATCTTTTTCCAGTCCCAGATTGATCATGAACACATTTGACTTCATCGAAACTAAAAATACCTATAACCCAAGAAACTTTCTAAACTATGTCAGGAGAAGTCTGTTACAAGATCTGTTGATTTGGAAACATACACTGGTAATAATGCCACACTAAATTATGAAACAAAGGATGCTCATTTTGATTAGTAGGGTAGCGCCTGGGAGGGATTAGAGGGGGCTTTGAAGGGATCAATGCATAAATTAGTTTCCAAAGCGTCTGCTCGAATTTTAACTTCGGAAGGGCTGGAAGCTTGGGATTTGATTTATGGGAAAGAGGGTGGTGTTCTTTAAAGGGGGTCCATCAAATTCATGTTTAGGGGGCTTGACTGCTGGTAAACAATCTTGTCTATGAGACAATAATGAACGAGCATAGACAACTAATTGGACCTCTTTGATGCACTGGAACTACCTAGGTACTATGATGCTGCTAGAAGGTCTCGTACTTTTCCAATAGATATATCTAAAGTAGTTCTAACCCTAATCCCTGAGTCAAAGTTCTTTCCTTCTAGTTAGCCTCTAGGGACTTGGGGACTGACTCCCCAATGAGCTAAAAGGAACTAGCTAAGAAGATGGAGAGGATGTTCGGGTAGGAAGAAACAAAAAGTCCTGTGAGGGTTTGTGTGTATTTATTTATATGAGTAAAAATAGCCTTTTCATACTAAGACATATAGTACCTTTCTGTGATCTCAATCTTCAAAAAGAGGTAATCTTTGGGACTACCTAGTAAGTATAAAAACACTCTCCTTCTTTTCATATACGAAACTTTCTTAGTGAATTATAAGGTCTAAATCCTGGAGAGTATTCATCCATGAACTTGGACTTAATTAATCTTGGTGAATTTAGTGAAAGGGATCCGGTCTCCTAAAAGGGTGCACGGTGAGGCATGGGGTTCCTTAGCGTCCTGTGGTTACCATCCTGTAAGTTACCGCTTGAACAAAAGGCGCGCTACTACAAACTCGATCCTAAAACCAGCCGAAGCCGATCTTCTATCACCTTCAACTCATTGATTGGTGCCACCACTAACTTGTCTTCTCGACTGTGATAATATAATACTACAAAATCATAATTCTCATAACATACTGAAAGATCAATTACAATACGAATATTCCGATATTACAAGAAGGGACGCTGGACGTTGTGTGACTGCGACTTGGTCTTTGTTGATCTCGATCCCCCTTGCCTTGCGACTTCGACTTCGAACCATTCTCGGATTTCCAACCATCTGCAAGAGATAGATTGGTTGGGATTTTAACTCTTCAAGAGCAGACTTTACTTTTGTATGTGATTGTACTCTTTTGACCGAAATGAATAATTGCTGATAATTGTAAATACAGTCATTTTTGTCATCTCTTTCAACAATACCCTCATACCCCGCGGTAGTTTAAAACTGCTTTTTCCCTTTCAGAATCATACATACATTGTTCTTTAAGTTGTAATTCTGCATTTTCATCAAGATGGCTTCACAAAATAGGTATGCAGTATCCCATTTCTTCCATTTCTGCACAGAGCGCCTGCTTGGAACAATACAAATTGCGCAGGAATATCCGAGTTTCGGTCCTTGACACGCTTCACTCGCCATTCCTGGGACTTTATATGAGGCGCTACCAGTGAACAATTATCCTTCACTTACTTTTCTTTGTGTTTATGTATATGAATAAAACTAATCAATATTGTTATCCTCAGCATTTATACGCCAGGTCAATTTATGAACCCTGGACCTGCGCCTCGACCTCCTGCTGGCCCTCGACTTAATTACACACCTACAACGGTGAATCTGCCAGGAAATATGACTGCTCCCAACATTTCTCAGTTGAGCATCAATTCTCCCATGACCCGAACTGTCACTTCAACTTATTCCGGCTCGACAGTCTCTCTCCCGGTTGCTCGTCAGCAGACCAATATGGATGGACAAGGAGGTGTCGCAGTCATCAAGGAAGGATGGGCCTCAGTAAAGGAGGGCAAAAACTTCATCAGTCCTTGGAAAAACAAGTGGCTCATCCTTCGGAAAGAAGCCCTTGATTTCCACAAGACGGAGGGGGGTAAAGTGGCATATCAGATTGTGCTCAAGGATGTCCTTGGAGTTTCGAGAGTTGAAGCGGCTGGAACCATCTTCGAGATTAGGAGAACCTCGAACGGCTCATCAAATAATCCCGGAGACGATGACAGTACTGGGAGAACTCTTCAGATTAAAGTGAAGACGGACGATGACTTGTACGAATGGATCGACTTCATCTATGCACGTTGTCCGGGTATGGGCGGTGTCAGCAACCCTACCAACTTCAGCCATTCTGTCCATGTCGGTTTCGATCCCAAGACTGGAGAGTTTGTCGGATTGCCTGCAGAGTGGTCAAAATTGCTAAACTCTTCCGCTATCACCAAGGAAGATTATGAGAGAAATCCCCAAGCTGTTTTCGAAGTCTTGGAATTTTACTCCGACATTACCAAGCGTCAACAGGATCCCCAGCAATTCTCGAGTTTGACCCCTACACCACCTGCTGCTCTCAACACAAACAAACAACTTGGTTATGTGCCAGGGAACTCCATCGCACCACCCCGACCTGTTCAGCCCCAACAGCAGCAGCAGCAGCCTCGAAACAACAGTTATGTATCTCCTCAGCAGCAGCAACAACAGCCTCGACGACCAACACCTCCGGAAAGTCAGCAACAAAGTCAGCAACGAATCCAGATGCAGCAAATGGCATCCAACTATGTTAGTCCGGATGCTCGTGAGGAGCAGAGACAAATACAACTGGAGGCACAGAGACAGCGGGAACTCGAGATGGCGGAACAAAACCGACTTGATATGGAATCCTATAATGCATCAATTCCTCAAACTCGTACCCCGATGGCTAAGCAGGAGATTGGTGGTGGTAGCTATTCAACCAGTCCCGCCCAAGACAGATACAATCCCACACGGGTGGCACCTTCTGCTCCTCGTCCACAGCAAGGACAACAGACTGTTGCTCAAAGACCTGCTCAAAGACAAGCACCATCTGCACCTACTGCAAGTGGCCCAACCAGACCACCTCTCAATACCCAGCAGAGCTCTTCCTCAATCAGAGACCAGAATGGATCGAATAGATCACCATCGGAGAGACAAGATCCTCGATATCCCAATGGCCAAGCTTCCAATGGTTCTCAACAACAACAACAACAAACACCACCCCCATCGAGGTTACCTGGCCCAATCAATAACGTCAAGCCACTCAATGTTGCACCAAAACCAGCTGCCAATGGTATTCAACAGACTGATGCGGTCAAAGCTGCAGAAGCTGCTCTAACTGCTAAGCCAGCAGCTTCTGAACAACAACGCGCAAAAGACGTTCGCATGTCAACTATGTCGGAGAGCGAAGTCATGGTAAAGTTGAAAGAAGCTGTGTCCAAGGATGATCCCAATCTTTCCTACTCCAAGCAGAAGAAGATTGGTCAAGGTGCTTCTGGTTCTGTCTATGTTGCAAAGGTGAAGGAGAATCCCGCATCCCCTGTTGCACGTGAGGTTCTGCGCCAACAAGGTAGCAAAGCCCAGGTTGCTATTAAACAAATGGATTTGGCACACCAGCCAAGAAAGGAGTTGATTGTAAATGAGATCATGGTTATGAAGGATAGCAAACATCGCAACATTGTCAATTTCCTTGATGCTTTCCTGCGAAACAACTATACTGAGCTGTGGGTTGTCATGGAGTATATGGAGGGAGGTGCCTTGACCGATGTCATTGACAACAACTCAAACATTACCGAAGACCAAATTTCGACTATTTGCCTCGAGGTTTGTTTCACTAACAATTTGTGCTTTGCATATTTACTAACTCTGTATAGACCTGTCGTGGACTCGAGCATCTTCATGCACAGAAGATTATCCATCGTGATATCAAGAGTGACAATGTTCTGCTTGATGCACGCGGTAACGTCAAGATCAGTAGGTTCTTTCAGTGTTGTATATTTGATCTTTATACTAACTTATCTTCAGCTGATTTTGGATTCTGCGCCAAGCTTACTGAATCTAAATCTAAGCGTGCTACTATGGTGGGTACCCCTTACTGGATGGCTCCTGAAGTTGTCAAGCAAAAGGAATATGGTCCAAAGGTTGATATCTGGTCCCTTGGTATCATGGCCATTGAGATGATCGAATCAGAACCACCTTATCTGAATGAGGAACCCCTCAAGGCTCTATATCTGATTGCTACCAATGGCACACCACGTCTCAAGAAACCCGAGAAACTCAGCAAAGAGCTCAAGGCTTTCTTGTCTGTCTGTCTTTGTGTCGATATCCGTAGCAGAGCATCTGCCGATGAATTGCTGATGCATGATTTCTTGAAGCATGGCTGCGATACCGCGAGCTTGGCAAATCTTCTACACTTCCGCAAGAACGCCAAATAAGCGCAATTCAACAAATTGATGAGAGCTAATGATGACAACGTTCACGATGGGCGAGTATTTGGTGGCATTCTGAGCTCTTGTTTGGAAGCAGTTAAAGCGGTTTTAATTTTATTTTGCGACATAGCCCAGGCTACATTATGGTTATATTGTGTGGTACCTATACCAACAGCGTGAATCCCCGGAGTTTCTGGGAGTTTCATTTTCTGTTTTCTTTGCTTGACATACCTAAGATTTGAAACATCGTGGATGCATGTCAATGGCATATCTAGAGGCATATAAAGGACGGGCTACAAGAGCACACCTCTAGTTCTGCTTTTACCTAGTTTAAACTTCTCGATACTTTTCCGATTTGTGGATACCTATCCTTGGAATCTTTCGGAAGCAGGCCTCAAAATGAGGAATATGCTTATCAAGAAGATGGCCATGAGGAACAATAATTGGCGTCAGGTAGATTATTTGGTGAGAAATTAAATAAAAGTTCAGTAATTGGGTTTCTGTTACCTGTGATTATGGTATGGTGAACGTATAGGTAATCATACCGAATATAATGTGATGTGATGTAATTGTATTGTTGTATAGCTCAAAGACCAAGTACAACTCGAGGATGCTTTATACAAGGAAGTTGAGATAACTTCAATAAATAAAAACTGGAGAACCTTAAATTTTAAATCTCAAAGAGAACAATATAAATCCACCATCCTGTATTAAACTCTATCTGGACCTCTAGAAAGCTTCTGGAATTAGTTCTATTTCTCATTAGTCTAGCCTCGGCCAAATTTAGCCTTGTTTACTAGCGTAGACTAGCGTAGCCTTGTGAGCTCAATTATCAACCTTGTTCTCACTACTCAACTCAGCTCCATTGTACAACTCTAGAGATTTCTTTACATAAGTTATCTTGAACAGCCTCGCCAAGTAAGTATAGACGATGGCACCCTTAATCTCTTCTGCGAAATCGACCTTGTCATATCCCCTATATGCTTGTGACTTCGATCCGGTAGATTCCTCCAGATTGGTGGTTGGCGGGGGTGGAGGTGCTGGAAGGACAGGTGTGGGAAATAAGATTGTGAGTTTGAGGATATGTCTGTTGGAGAGAGGAATTTCGCTGTCTATATATGAACTAATTCCCATATTCTCTAGACACTTTTGGACACTTCAAACCCAAATGAGCTGATTGAAGCGGGCGAGATAGATCTCAGCAAAGAAGAAGATAACGTCACCAGTCTCGCAGTTGGCCAGGGTCAAGGAAAAGCAGCCTTTATTTTCGCAGGAGTAAATTCTAGTCCGCAGGATTTGGGCAGAGGGGAGAATGCGCATTTTCGAGTAATTAGAATACAGCCAGTCACGAAAGGAAAAGAGAAGACTACGGAACCTGGTGCGACAACGAACCAACTGTCCGAGGTTTCGAGATTTTCTTTATTTACACATGTCGAAAAGGATTTATACCAAAGGGTCACTCGATTATCACGGCCCTATCCAGGACAACCACAATGGGGTGCGATTGCGACGGGGCTTGCGAAGGATTCCGAAATAGCACTTTTCCAAACTGCACAAACCGGACCACCTATTTCTAAGGGTGCCATACAATTGGCGAAGGAGGCTGTTGATATGGATTTCATACAAACCGGAAAAGGTGATTATCTCTTCACATATGCCGATGATCACGATATCTATGTTAAGAAGCTTGGCGCAATAGACGAAGAGGCAGAACCCGAGTGTGTGTATATTACGCCGGCTTCAAGAAGCAGGGAGAAAGTCACGATACCCTCTTTCCGATCGATACGATGGTTAACGAAGGACTTCATTATTATTCTCACGAATATTCATAGTCAAGGAGGAGTGGTATTACAAATTCTCAGATTACCACCCAGTGGGAAAGGACAGTGCAGAATTGCACAATCGCATCGACTCCCATCTAGTATAACGAAAGCTACTGGACTCGCAGTCTGTAACCTTACGCCGCCAGTAACTCCTGATGAAGAACAGAGCTACACTCAGTTCGTTATCGCGGTCGCCGGTCACGATATCTCTATTTCCCTCTTCAAGGTTGATCTCCAGCATGAAGTTAATAACTATTTGGTTACACCCATCAAACCCTTTCGAACTTTCAAGAAAGTCCACCCACTCCAAATCACAGGCATAGCCTTCTCAACTTTCACACCACCCACCCATCCCGTCACTGCAAGCACTCCTCCCCAATACCTCAAACTCGCTAGTGTCGGCATTAGCAATACCGTCATTGTGCACACCCTCCCTCTTTTCCCGGTTCCTCTATCTGTACAGAGAGGTCAATCACGCACACCTCGTTACGTCGTTGCTCTTCCTTCCAGTAAAACCATTTACTCTCTTGGAATCATCGTTTCTATCCTCGCAGCGCTGTTGACGGCAATCTTGATGCAGAGTATACTGGAAATTAGAGGTGCTGTGAAACCACATTTGGGCGTTGCCAATTATCTACCTGTGCCCTTGCAAGAGGCGATTGGAAAACCATACACCTTTCCCTCCAATTACCATGCGCTCAATACACATACCTCCACCCCCTCATCAAACCCCACCTCTACCCCCGACTTCTTCGCCTCCCTCCGTACCTCCTCCCCGGGATCTCCTCCTCCTCACATCTACCTGCACCACGGACCCGCCATCCTCATTCCCGACCAAGAAACCTCCTCGGGAATCACATCGCCAGAAATCCCATCATCAATAAAAGCAGTGGTCCACGATAAACAAATTCATAAAGGGGGCAAATCATGGGAGGAATTGGCAGCGCCACAAAGAGAAAGCTGGAAAAGGAAATTAAAGGAGGCGGGACAGTGGGTGGAGGAGATGGGGGAGACGATTTTTAAAGGGGTGGTTTTTGGGGAGTTGGGGGGAATGGTGGGGGCGGTGGTTGTGGAGGCTGCGAGGGTTTAGTTTAGGGATGAGGCGGGGGGGAGAGGAGATGGGAGATGGTTTGTATATTGGTTTCTTGTATTGGTTGGTTAATGGAGGGGGCGTGGTTGGAGCATTTTTACTTTCAATTTTTTTTTTTTTTTCATGATGATGATTATTATGTATATGGGATAAGGGTCGGTTGATCTACGAGTAGGGAAATGGGATGAGATATGGATGAGATATATAATATGAACTATGAAAGAGAGGATGGATGGATAATGGATGGAAGGTGAACGAACCACCTATCCATTACCTATACACAATACATATACATACAGTGTATACACATATCACAATTTCTTCTTTTTGATTTCTTTTCTTTTCTTTTCTTTTCTTTTCTTTCAGAATTCTTATATAAGTGAGTGAGTACCTAAGCATCTTTATACTCTATCCAAAGTATGAGTAATAATA
>KI628668.1:0-97238 GCA_000503235.1 Sclerotinia borealis F-4128 | reverse complement strand
TTTTATTATATATATCAAATTTGAATTTTGAGTTGAATTTGGGATTATTCTTGATATAATCCTTGATTTGTATTTTTGTTCATTAGATATATTTACTTATTTATATCATATTCAATATAATAATTATAATATTGGATTCTGAAATAATATAAAGTTTTTTATAATATAATATTTATCAAATTTATTAAAATAGATATTTATTTGGAATATTTGGATATATTATAAACAATTGGGAATATAAATCATTAATAAAAAAAATAGATAAGTTTTTAGTATTTGGAATTACTAACTTCTTTTTTATAAAGCAAAAGATTTTTTCTATAATATATAAGAAAGTTTAACTTGGATCTAATAAAGCCTTAAAGGTCTCTTTATATAAAATATTAAAGATTTCTAAGGTTTTATTAAATAATAAAATACGATCAATCATCTTGAAGAATGGTTTCATATATTCAAGAGTGATAATCGTCTTGAAGAATAGTTTTATATATTCAAGGGCAACAATATCAAAAGATTCCAAGAATATTTAGATATAAGAATCAATTTGATTATTATTAAACAACTATTATTTGTATTATTCTCTTTTTTATTATTTATAATTTCAATAATTTATATACTCTAGCAAACGATTAAGGGTTAGCAACGACAAGGGTACGATCACGAGGGCACGATAATGAGTGAATGCCACTCTCTCGATGAGTGCTGACCAGTGACTTCTCTTAAAGTTTAATCGTACACTATCGTTCTCGGATTCGATTAAGAATTACCAAGCATACTTATTCCGTCTCCCATACACTCCCAACCCTAGGTACTACATCTTTGATAGAAGTGAATAGGAAGAGTATCGCACTTCACATGATGGTAGTGAATGTCCTATTTTCTCGAACGTTCAGAGGGAGATATTCATTATTCTAACATGTTATGAACAGTTAATCTGTCTGAACTTGTGATTAGCAAGAGACCATAGTTCATCGTAAGCGCTTCAGAAAACCTTGTTAACCGCAAAATACAAGCAGATAGGACAAGTCGCCTACCTACACGTTGAATGTCCTCACAAAAGACCAAAGATCAGTTTATATGATTCCAAGTCCATTTATCAGAGGATTTCTATTAAGCGGTCCTTCGGACCTCGTGGTATCAGGTATCGCTTATTGATTTTGGCTAACCAGCAATGCCTTATTACGACGTGCTCTTTTAGGTTTAAAAAAAGTAAGCGAAATCCGAGCACAACAACAATGTCAAGTACAATGTGACTGCTTTCTAGTGGGCGGCACAGGACTTGTTGCGAATTGCCAATTGGGAAGGAGGCATCAACTCAAGGGGGCAGATTAGATATGTCATGCATGAATGGAGGTTTAGCCATGTTTAATAGAGCTGCATCTTCTATTTGTACCACACACTGCTTGATTTGTTGGCTTAGATGTAATTGCACATACTCGTATACCTACGGGTATCTTACCACTTCATCTCTACGCTGCATACCTCTCCGATTTGCTTGCCATGGTTCTATCAGCAGACGCTTCGAGTAATTAAGTATCGATCAACGCGTATGATACGATGGAGGAGCGGTGCCATGATATCCATTATCTATCACTTCTACCGCTCTTCCAAATTGCCTACAACTTTTACATTACTTTGTCTTTCAAATATCAAAAATATATCCAAAAGCACTTTATAAGCCAGACTTACTGAATGTGAGGAGAAGCTTCTCGAAAGGCAATCTCCAGACGACGACGGAGCGGTTTCAAGCCTCTACTCCACTCACATTTGAAAAAGTCATCTCTACTTCCGCATCTTACAATTGACCTTCTTCTTGATCTCTCTCGATACTCCTGAGCACTTTACTCCGCCACGATCGTCCACAGCCATGCGATTGTGGAGATCATATGCCAATATATTCACCGGCACTAGAAGCCATTCACGGTACCGACCACTATCATCATTTCGATAGTAGTTTCGCAACACATAGTACCTGCAGAGGCCCACCCAATCCTTCCATCGACGAAGTTTGGGATAGTCTCACATACAAAAATGGTAAAAATACACTCGTCTCTCTTATTTTTATATTCTCAGCTAATCATGATAGGAAGCGTTGTTAATATTTACGAAGAGACCTTTATGCCGTCATTGCTTGGGCAGAATACTCGGTCAAGCTAGTACCGTAGATTAATCGTAGTTATATGGTAACTGTAGAGACTTGCATCAATTGCATTGCTTGGATATGTCGCGATAAGCATCCTTTACGGACTATTATAGGGACAAAGCGAAATCTTGAATAGATACCACACATATTGATATACCATCTTGGTGAGTTTTGCACATAGTGACCCAACCGTGGAAGAATTAGGAATGAATAGATGAAATAGACACTCCACGCATTAATTAGTTTGAATCGAAAAACCCTTTAGTTAAAGCAATTAAATCAAGTTACAGGGCTTCTTGAGTGAAAGAAATTATGCATGGGGTGGAAATACATCACTACGGTGATAAGCTTTGTCAAGAACTTGAAGCAACTTATCTATCTCAAGGACGGCATAGCTTTTAGAGAGGAGGTACTGACAAGCTACAGTTGATGTATGACGCAGACACTGGTAATGCATCATATATCTGGGCCAAAGATCATTCAGCACCTTTTCTGGAATTTAGTGAGTATGTTCCCCTTCTCTGTTGCAACATCCATTTCCAAACTAAAACCAAACGAGAGTCCAAGCATGCGCTAATCATCTTCGTTTCCTCACAGAAAGCATAAATGCCGTGCCTTCAGCGCAGTGAAGCAATGGGTTATTGATCATTAGTTATTCACTAACTGAAACTCATGATATTGGCCGCTTGCCAGGATTCAAGGAGCTCGAGAGTCCGCTCATAGAAATCCGGTCAGCATGGTCAAATATGATATGAGGGGTGGAAAGGAGGAATGAAGATTCTCTTATACTGCATTAGTGAATGCTATGTACTGTAGATAGTCAACTTGGATTACAACCACCTCTTCTATATGATGGGACTCCGATAATAGCCGTAGCCATGAGCTGTTTCTTCGATTAGATCACATTTCCATACTGTATTTTGTGATTCGATAGTGAAACTATAGATACTTTCAACCAAGTTCCATATATAACCGCTGTTCTACCACTTGGCCCCGCTTGAGGACTACTTAAACATTCAAAGCACAGCACTGCCCAGTGCCTATAACAACAATAGGTGAAATAGCCATGTAATATCAAATCATCAAGGATGTAACAATCCTCCATATGAGCTGAAGTGGTCCATTAAACCCCATCCCAAGTGGGGCAGTACCCAATCTTCACCATTTCGATATATCCTCAAATTCCACCTCGTCAGCAACAAAGATGGTGAGATGGCCGAGTTGGTCTAAGGCGCCAGGTTAAGGTTGTATATTCATACGAATAAATATTCAATCTCCTGGTCTAGTAATAGGCGTGGGTTCAAATCCCACTCTCATCAATATACCTTTTGGTTGTTTCTTTTTTTTGGTGAAAAAAAAACACTAGTATTGTGGGTAACGGGAACGACTCTTTTGCAGAAGAGTTTGATACAAGGATGCTCTCACTCTCTCCTTCGATCCAGCCAGATAGAGATCTTCACGCAGACTAAAAAAACGTTTGATAGAGCCCGCTTGCTTCACCCACAATTTCGCCAAAAAATCACCCAAACAAAAAGTGCAAAAAGTATATTTCTCACATCGGATTCAAACCGATGATACTCAGGGTAACTCCCTACGTTGGATTCGAACCAACAGCCTCAAGATTAGAAGTCTTGCGCGCTACCATTGCGCCAGCAGGGAAATCTAATGATATTGTATGATGAGCAGCGTTTAAGTCGGTATATATTGGGGATAAGATGTGTGGAGCAAGAAAGAAAAGAAGACAAAGAGAAACTTACTTAGCTTGAGCTTGCTCAAAAACAACAACTACAACGGACCCGCTCATCATTAATCCTGTTTCTAGGTTGAAAATTTACAGAAAAACTAAACAACCGAGAGATGAAGGGGTTGAGCCGAGACGACCCCACCAGCCACGCTTTCTTCAGCCCCACCAAATCCACAAGCCCCTACCATGATTCCACTTTCTACTCTCAATCCCGCACCGAGTATATAATATCAAAAACTCAATACTTCAGTATACAAATAGGCCGGATGGTGTAGTTGGTTATCACGTGTCCTTAACAATTCAAAACTGTTCGGACAAGGTCCTGGGATCGTGCCCCAGTTTGGTCATCATGTTCCACATCGTCTGATGTGAAATTGTCTTTTTGGTTTTTGGTTCGATTTTTGCCGGCGAGTACGATGCAGTCAACAGTACTTTTTTTGCTACGTACGGGACTTTTTATTATCCCTTGAGATTTCAGTACAACCCGACCGAACGGCATACCGATATCTGTGAAACCCACCCATAATTGGTGGTTCCGCTACACAGAAAAATTGGAGATGCCTGTGTTTGTATGTGGGGGGGGGCTGTGGGCCTTCGTTCCACCAAATTCACTCACTCTTTGCTTGTCAACTGGAATCCAGCTTTTTTGCATTGTCGCACGACCATCTCCGACCCTCCGCAGACCATATTCCTCCTTGGTTGATGTGGAAAAATGCAAAAGAATGAAGATGGAGAAATGGAAAGTTCCGAATAGCTTCAATTTAATATCAATACCGCTCCATTAGTCTTCGGCGGGTATTGGAGTTGGATCTTTAAAGTATAGCAACGGAATAAAGGTTCTGAAAGGCGTTTGGGTGAAGAGGGAAGAGTGTCTAAGTACTTGTAGTTGGTCTTCTTATGCTCGAGTAGTGTGACGCAGAGGTCTGAGGATATTGGTGTTTTGCTATTTGACAAGTACCGGTAGTGATTGAAGCATATCAAGAAACCTGGGAGGCCAGCCGTCGGTCGGAAAGCTTCACATCCAGATTCTATACTTAGGTCTTGGCTTGATCATTTTTCTTTCATCAATATTATTTTTAAAGTGTCTTCTGATCATTGTTTTTGCACTTTTTGGGGGGGGAGGGGGGAGCGTTTGGAATACTTGATAGTGATATGTCAAGGAAACCCAGCTCGAAATAACATCATTGGCAGAATTTACCCCAAAAAAATTGAGCTTATGAATTATTTGATGAATTGTAAAAGGGGAAGGGGAGTGCAATGAAATGGAATTCCGCGAATAAGAACAAATATTTCGGTATAATCCGCAAGAATCAAATCATATTTTAAGATTAGATAGAATGTTTTCAGATATCTTAAAACTCTACCAAAGATTTAAAATTCCGTCAAGGACATCTCATTTTTCAGTCCTCTGCTTACTTTCAAGAAGAGATTTTCCTACCTCCCATCCAGCAGAATATCAAGGCCTTTTGTACCGGTCGTTTGTAACATATTTCGATCGAGGAATGGTTATTAAATCTCAACTTTGGGCCTTTGGCGTCTGAAGTCGTCTCATCTGATAATATCAGAGTAAAAGATATCATTGCTTTCCTTTATTTTGTTCAAATATTCATTTCTCATCCGACATTTAGAACTGATAAGGATCCAATCTCAATTTTTCAGTACTAAGCTGGTGTATTAAGAATACTATTGTATATATGATATATCATATGAAATTATGAATTGTTGCGGTAAGTATATGAAGTGCGGAAGGGAGGCCGATAGTGTTGTAGCTAGAGTCCCCGAGGCTTTCACATAGAAATCTCAGAAAATTGTTGTAGGCGTACAAGAAAAGATATAAGATTGTTGATAGTTCACCGTCTCGCCAGACACTAGTAGCTTCTCGTCTGGTATCCTTCCATATAGATATCATTCTAAAGTTGAAGTAGAAAATTGATACTGTGGAAATTTGTCTTCTCTTAATTTTTCAAGGCTGTTTCTGGCCTGAGTGTCTGCTCGCAAATATCAAATCCGGACCATATATCCTATCAATGAGCAGGGCCAGTCCCACTAGAGTCAGCTCCACTGGAGAATTGCCAAAAGCTCACCGAGGATTTGGTCGGTTCAACGATGTCGAATGCCAACATTCCGAGAGCCTTGCGAATCTCCGAATATCGCCTGCGAAGTGACTGATGCGTTCCATTGAAGTTTCGAACAAGAGCCTCATTTAGAACCACTATCACTCTTAAGCCTGAAACTTGTACTGCTTTGATATTAGTATGTGATTGCTGTCAGTGACTCAGTGAGTTCCCTGCACAGGAAGTGGGGGTTGTCCTCATTACTTATTTGTATGAGAAATCCGAAGAGCACCCAGTAATCTTGAAGAACGATGTCTTCGCGCAGGGAAGAGTCAAGCAGACCCCCAACGATGCCGTGTAAGTTGTCGCCAACTCCTAATCTAGAACCCTCATGCAATGCCCTAACTTCTTCATGAATACGCTGTGAAACGTGCCCCCGATACCGATCCCTCGCGGCATAACCACTGATTGTTTGTATATCATTGCGAAATTGTTCCACAACGAAGTAGAGAAATGCCAGTTCCAATAGCGATGAACTGCGAAACAGAAATTCTATGGTCTTGGGATCGAATCTCTATATTTGAGGTTCTTGTACCATTGTAGCACACTGTCCTTTCGATGTTACAGTGCGTCAAAAGGCTGAAGGTAGATGAGGCACCATGGACTTGGAGATTTCGATAGTCTCATGATTAGTTATTAAGAGACGCACACAGCACGAAGGGGCGCTTTTGTCCTACCAAGGTCGTGCAAATACCCGCCGTGAAAGCGCAGGCTCAGACAATGCAAGTGTCCGATTGAACAGAACCTTTGGTCTGGGAATCTCTCTGTTGAATATGGGGTTGGATATATTGCGATGATGGTGTGACAAAATGCGGGGTAACAATCAAACGCTCTCGGGGTCCTCGCACAGTGAGATATAAGAAAACCGCGTTGGGGCTACACAGGTATAGTATGTAGTGACCTCATCAACTTGATGAACGGTTCGTATCAGACAACGTATCAATTGAGTGAATATTCGATATCATCATCATCATCATTAACAAAATCTTGGAAACTTTCTGAATGAAAAGCAGCAAACGCACTTGCGGCCATAACATCTCCATTGGTAAAGAACATTATGTATTCCAATACAGGGCTCCTCAAAAGGAAAGTTAAAGCGAAACAGAACAGGAATAGCAGAATCAAATATATGCATACTAAACTTACTAAATTAGTTCAGATGAAACCTATCGAACCCTGGAGATTCTGCCATGATTCTGCACAAGCAGCTCGTCACGGAACAATTTCCATTGGACCCCTGACATGAATAAAGCGTCAAATATATGCTATATTGCTATTTTGATTTGATCGTCGAAGAAAACCGTTGGTTCCAGGAATCTTGAGAGAAGAAGGTAAGATATACATAGCTACTTAGGGATGACGTTGACAATCCGTCGACGTACATATATCGGAGATTTCGTATAAGTTTGATAGTTGTCCCTGCGTACCCTGGTACTTTTGGGATCTTCAAGACTTTCCACTATTTGAATTGACAGTGCTTTGATGCATGGTATAGTAACCACATATATAATGATAACTATTGGTGGAAGTCTGCCTAATATATATATCATATATGGAAGTGGTAGCCAAGCCTGTCTGTAAGGAAAGAATGATCCTTAATAAGCACTCGGAATGGTAACTAAGAATGATCCGGCTCGCTCTATTATATGAATCAAGGGATTTGAGGTTACATAATAGAGCTAATTAGGATTCAAGCGGTTGGTTGAGAATAGTTTTCTTACCTTCTAGTTTACTTTACATGGGTGGCTTGTAAGGCTTGGGCAGGTTTTGATGGGATATTGGGGAACGTGCATGAAAACTTTCAAGAAATCAGCCCATTATATGAGATTCTCGTCAGTTATAAGTATTCAAAAAAAACTGCAAAACTGCATCCTAATACATTTCGAGGTTGATAATGCTTCCAAACCAAGTAATATTCAATGATTTTTCATCAGAGAGAAGAGCCGAGGGCATGTGCCTTTTAAAGCCCCCTTCATACTTGGGGTTTACAAACTTCTCATCAACCAATAAAACATTGGCTTTTCTACACAAACCATACACAGAGTGACAGACACGGGTCCATTGAGGAATCTCGATGACAGTTCGGGGACTCATTCGGATTTGCAAATATTGTACAGTATTGGGGTCGGTAAATACTTGTGTTGTATGCGGACGTCTAATTCCGAAACAATCCAGGCAAATCTTGAGAGCTTGGAAGCTTGATATTGATGCATAAGTACAGGTATTCTGACGAATGGTATCGATGATGCATGAATTTGTATGCATTTATGTCTACTACTATTATAGTACCACTGTACGCTCAATACTAGCCTTATTATTCTATTCCTCTCATCTATTCCATAAAGTGTTTCCTTTATTTCCATCTAATGCCCCAGTATTATAAATTAGTTCCAGTGGTGCCCAGTTGTTTCTCTATTGCCTCTCGATTATTCTCACATTTTACCTTGCCGGAGTCCCCCGCGTACGTTCAGTGAACAAAAATAGGGTCTGGATCCGGCTTCAATCCCCACAATTCATTCTAACATCATATCATACAAATCGTGATACTCGTATGATAACGAAGATGAACCGGTACTGAGGCATGAGAGTTTGGAAACGTCCTCTTACTACATGGTCATTCCGGGAATTCGACATTTTCCGATTTTTATATCGAAACTGGGAGGCTTCACCCCCTCTATGAATTACTTAAAGGTCCACACCCCAGAAGACGTCGAATATTTCTAACGCCACAACCAGATCATAAAGATATCTAATCATCGAAAAGTCGAACTATTTATTTCCATTCAAGGATTATCCTTTACATACATCAAATACCCTACTCACAATCAAATCACTTCCTTTGTTGGGCTTTGTATCATCACCAACCTCGGCAATATCTAACAAGCACACCCTCCGATATATTCTTTCAAAGCTCCAATTCCACTATAATTATTCTCCGAGGAGTAAGCTTCGACTTACCCCAATTCGAACTGATATCATCAATCTCCCCAATGGCAAGTGTGGTTTGCCAGAAGCCTGCCGTCGATTACTTCACATCGTCACGGCAGCAAACTGAAGTAAGTATACTCCTATTTCGTTTTCGAGTCTACAACGAAGACGATGTTAGTTATGACTAGAAAATTTCCCAAGTTATACGGGTTATCTGGATAGATGTCATGTGGATGAAAGTCCAACTCGCGAAGAATCCCTTCACTCATCTCCTATTATAAATAAATATTCCACTGTAGAGCATTGACTAACGACGCTTTTATAGCAGAGTAATTCCCCATTCAACTGGGATAGTGAGACTGCACTCGTCAATAACTCAGACTCCTGTGACTCTCTTCTTCCATCACCAACTTCATCCGACCCAATCTTCTCCAAACCTTCTTACATTCTCCCAAAAGAAGAGCCATTCCTAAATACCAACCGCAAATCATCCACAGGTCAAGCATTTGACTTTAGCACCTTTGAAGATTGGATGCGCTGGGACGACCCAAGTGACGCAGCTCTATCGCCCACCTCAGATCTCTTCCCAGAACTCAAGATTGAGCCTCTATCGCCTAATATGAGCGGCCTCGAACTGTCCCGCAACCTTTCAAGTATCGACGAAGCAGCCGTATTCGGTGACGATAATCTGGTCGAAACTGGAGAACAGCTCTTTCAACCCACACCCAATAATCTCATGAGCTCGCCCATTATCGACATCTCGTCTAGAGAAGGATTATACTCTACCCCTCTTTCCTGGGCACGACCTCAAATGAACTCAAATTTCAATCCCACCATCCGCCGCGCACAAACCATTCCCCAGCCTCAACAACAGCAACCCATCCTCTATAACCGCACTCTCACCCCCCAGGAAGAAATCCAACTCCGCGCTATAGCCATGCCCCAACGAACCCAGGTCCAATCTGCGTACCCTACTTCCCCAACCTCATCCAGAAGCTCCCCATCACATTCTCCGATCTCCAGACCTACACGTCAATCTATGTCAAATTCTAATCATCCCAATAATCTGAAACGCAAATCATCAGCTTGTTCTTCAGACTCGAATTCTGACGGTGAAGATGAGATACCCGCTCGTCATCCACCGATCAAGAAGACCGCTCATAACATGATCGAAAAACGATATCGAACAAATCTGAACGATAAGATTGCTCTATTGAGGGAAAGCGTACCCAGTCTGAGGGTAATGACTAGAAAGTGTTCGAGGGGACAAGAAGATGGCGATGAGCATATTGTTGGAGAAGACGAGGAGGAAGATTTACAAGGTTTAACACCAGCACATAAATTGAATAAGGTATGTTTCCAATCCACTCAATGCAGATAAACCACGAGACTAATAAACTCAACAGGCAACTGTATTATCCAAAGCAACAGAATACATCAACCACCTCGAAAAACGCAACAAATACCTCCAAAAAGAAAACTCATGCCTCAAATCACGCGTCGAAGCTTTCGAGATGTTAGTCATGTCCAGCCAAACACAGAACGGCGCACCCCAACAAACGAATGGAATGCAAAGGGGAAGATATGGATCCTGAATGTTAATGAGGAGCTCGCGGGGTACGATACTACGAGTTCAAGCCAAGAGGAGGTAATGGAAAATAATCCGATGCAAGCAAGAATTGTAAAAGAAACAAATGGTGTTTGGGGTGGTATTTTAATGAAAAATCGCAATGATGTGTATGGTATTTATTCTACAGGCGTTCATTGGGATCGAACTGATGGAAAAGGAAAGGCAAGGAAAGAAAAGGATATGGATGGATATGAGCGGAACGGCAAAAGGATACCCGGAAACAAAAATTCCAGAGAGTCCAGTAGCAAGTTAGTTCGCTGGAAGTTTTGATGAAGAAAAATCGAAATCAATCTAAAATAGGTTCTCAAGTATCTCTCTTTCTCTTTCTCTCTCTCTCTCGCAACTTTGTGATTTGCTTCGTTTCAAAAGGAGATTCTGTACCTATTTAAGTCGATATCAAAGTGTGTGAAATGAGGACTCAACTCGAGGATAGACCGGCTATCAAGATGAACTTTCATCCCAGGACTTTCCACTGGCAATCTAGATTCAACTCCCACCATCCCAACGTTCCAGCAAAAGTTGAGACACCCATATCATTCATTTGATCTTCACTCCTCACCTTCATTCCCCTTCATATCATCCCAAGTATCCCTTTCATCCGAACAGCACAGCGAACAGCACCCCAATCAATACCCGGGATCCAAATTAAGACCGACCAAAACCCAATACACCGTAATCAACTCTCCTCTCCAAACCCCAAACCCCACACTGCCACTGCCACTGCCACTCCAAAATCTTTGACAACTAACCATGCCATCCAGCCATCACTCTAGCAGCCTAGCCAGCCAGCTAGTAGCTACCGAAATACAAGACATACTATACATCTCTACCCCCTAGCCACCCCTAACCCATGGAAAGGAAGGCCCGACCCGACCCACGCACGCAGCATTAGTGTGAAGATCCCTCGGGCCCAATGCATCGCATCCGTCCATCCGCTCATCCGTATATCCGCCGCATATCTGCAATATCACATCAATTTGAACGCCACCCCTCCCAATCACGAACACAATACAAACAACTAAAGAAGCATAAGCATTACAACATACAGTACCGGTACAGTACTCTATACCTAGACACGTTGCCTAGACACGTTGCCACACTCCAAATCGGCACTCCAAACCATGCAACAACCTCAACCCAAACTACACGCATCTGGCAAACCCGGAATCTATCTTTTTAACAAAACACATATCCGAATCACGTTATCAATTCCCCATCCCATTCCCATCCCCACATTCCTTCCTAAATCCTGAGCTCTTTTCTTTGTCGGTACTGTACGTAAGACGGGATTCGCCTAAGTATTTCACATTTTCAGGAGAGAGTGGTTTCATTCATTCATTCATTCCAGTACGCATGAAACGGAGGCGCGCGCGAGAGTCGAGACTACTATTTAATACGAAGCGTGCGGTACAAGATGGGGGCCCGTCTAGGATACTGATACGGGTGATGAAAGGATTCCGTCTGTGTTATCTGTGAGGTACTGCAGTATTAGATGAGATTCAATGCGATGCGATGGGATGCGATGAGACGTTGTATGTTTATCATCCATCCCTCCATGGTTACAACTCCTTTGTATTTATTCCTCTCAGACGTTGTCGGATCCAACTTCTTCTACCGGTGATATATGTGAGTATCGACTGAGAATCATCTGATCTTCGAATCGACTTTCCATTTCGCACTCGGGACAAGGAACGGAAATGTCAACGCGCCAGGAGATGGTATTTTTCAATTTCTCAATTTTGTAATCCCAAAATGACTTGATGGGAAAACTATCTAGTATGTGATGCGTATGCATGATTAATCTTTCGCGCTCTCTTTATTCCTTCCTATGATACCCATTAAATGACCATACTGTTAGCAGTCCGACGAATCACAAACGCCTTGTATACCTGCCTTTCTCCCTTCGTTCAATAATACAAGTCGTCTCCATCGCACGATCACCCACACTTGCAGCTCAGTCTTATGACCTTTTCTTCCCCTGCTTCGCCGTCATCTTTCTAAATGCCTCCACACCACCCGCACCAATCGGTCTGGTAGATGGATCCAAGCCTCTACTTGGATCAAAGTTACTTCTAGGGGCGACCGAATAACTAGTATTAGAAGTTTCCATTCTAGCCCTGTTACTGACGATTTTTGGAGCGAGGAGACGTTGACGCTCGAGGTCACGAGCTGTGAGTGGTATTCGTTGAGAAGAAGGTATTTGTGAAGACTGAGAACCCGTGGGACGGATTGCAAGTTGTGCAGCTCTGAGGAGGACGTTAGTAGGAACATCATGTGTTGTATTTGGAGATACATACTGATGATCAAATTCTTTTGTCGCGACCTTACGTTTCTTATAATCATCACTTCGCTTCAAGATTGGTCTTGACCATTCTCCCAATAATCGTTCCGCGATTCTCTTGATTCCAATTTCTGGCCTTTTGCTCTTCGTGTAGTATAAAACGACCTTACCAATCCCACTACTTAAAAGTGCTTCCTTTTCGATTGGTAAACGTGCCAGGGCTTGAAAGAGATCACGTTGAATGTTGTATGCTGGCAGACTTCCATCATTCAATGGTTCCAAGAAGAATTTGACGGACTGCAGGAAATTGGTATCGGGGTCGACGATAGAATGTTGAATAGTATTTCTGTTAAGGAGAGCGACCACTTCTGGTAGCATTTCGAGTTTTCTGGTTGCGGGTGAATTGGCATCTCGAGCAGCATTGTCGGCCTGGCATGCTTCTTCCATTCGAAGCTTTAAAGCTGCAATCTCATCATCGAATGCTTCTTCCAAATCCTGTCATCAAGTTAGATTCTGTTTCCATCGACAGAAAACACAGACATACCACTTCATCCTTCTTTCTTCTTCTCTTGTTTGGATTCTTCAGCGCAGCATCCATTGCCTTATCCAAAGCCCTACGTCTCCTCTCATCCGGCGTAAGATTTTCATCATTTTCCGGTTCTGGTGTCGGCTTTCTTCGTTCCTTCGTTCTATCCCTTTCCTTTCTTTCACCCTCAACTCTCTTGGGCTTTCTGACCCTCTTTCCATCAATCTCCATTCCATCTGGATCCTCATCCGAGTCTCTGCGCGGTCTCTTCTTCTTATCTCGCTTTCCTTCCTTTGGTTTCTTGCCCTCGCCTTCTGCACGCTTGCGCTTGCTCGCCTTTAGCGTCTTCGCAACTTCTTCATCAATGCCGACCATGGGTCTCTCATCTAACGCAACTTTACTTGCGTCAAAATCATCAAAATTGGCTTCATCAACGTCGGAAAGATCCGATTCATTGTCGGAATCAGCTCCAGCTACTGCATTGTCCACATCATCCATATCAAGATCTGAGTTGGCCATAGGAGGTTCTGGTGCATCTCGTTCTTGTGAGGTAGGTCTATTTGTATCTCCAGCTTCGTTTCCAGCTTCTGGAAGTGGCGTGGTAGGCCTTGAATCGAGGTCGGAATCCGACATACTTGCGTGTTGTGAAAAAGTACAAAGGAGGATGGAATTATGGGTATCGAGCTTTTATTTGCTTTGAAATTTTATCCGCAGATTTATCAAAGATGAATCGCCAATATTGTATCAGTATCAGTATCGAGTTGTAGTTGTAGTTATTGTTGTTGAAGAAATGGATAGTTGTGAAGAAATTGATTGAATTGTCTGGTCGCAATTCGCGTCTTACTGAAGTTGAATGGATGAAGCTTTGTGAATTCCAGTTAGCGTCAAACTTAAAAAAAAAGAATATGGTTGCCTCAGGAGCCAGAATGTTTTGTTTACTTTCGATTTTCTAAATGCCGTACCGTACCTGACCATCTATATCTTATCACTCCATATCTTCACTTTCTGAGCTTCAAATTTTGCTTTTAATAAGTCAAAAAAATAATACAATGTATAGCAACACGACAAGAAGGACAGGTGAAGGTCCAATGGACTTTGAGTGGCAAGATAAAGGTGGCCCTATGGATCCCAAATCACCTTTCCTACAATTCACAGCTATGCAATTTGGTAATAGTGAGTACCCTCGAAGTCGCATCGTCGACCAAAAGTTACACTTATACTGATAGGATAATCAGCTTCTTCCAAACCTACAAACTCTTTCCTCGCGAAGTCATCTACACCAGCTCCAGCATTCCGAAATCCAGCATTTACTACACCCCGCAAACCATACACTCCCGATAATTTCTCCGAAGCATCAGGAATTGAATCCTCACCTGGCGAGACTGCCGACGCAGAAGATACACCTGAGTTGCCTAAAACTACCAACAAAACCATGACAACCTTCTCATCGCACGTCTCCTCACGTAAACCACTATTTGGCAAATATGGCGCAAATTATAAAGGCACTAGTCCAGGTGTTCGTCAGGATTTACGCAGAATAAAACTAGGAGGACAGCCAATAGCTAAAAAGAGAAAACGTCAACACCGAGACGAACGAGAGGATGAAGCCATGGGAATAGTGCGACATCACAGGAAGGAATCAGCATCAGATTCAGAGAGCGAGTCCGGAGACTCGAGACCCAATAGTCGATCGACTGAAGGAAACCAAGCGGGTGGTAAACCAAACTGGTTTTCTTCCTTCTTGTCCGGCATTGAATCCCGGCCCAACCTTCCCAACATCCTCTCCTACTACGCCCAACTAGCGCTTAACACATTTGTCGTCGGACTGATAATGTTCGGAGTTTACACATTCTGGACTACGATTCGAAGCGACGTTGACAAGGCATCTCAAAAGGCTACCGCGGAAGTTCTAAATGAAATGGCGAGCTGCGCAAAACAATACGCAGAAAACAGATGTGAACCCAGCATGAGATTACCGGCTCTCGAGACTGTGTGCAATAATTGGGAAACTTGTATGACTATGGACCCAAATAGTGTTGGAAGGGCTAGAATCAGTGCGAAAACATTTGCAGAGATCTTGGATAGTTTTATCCAGCCGATTAGCTATAAAGCTATGGTAAATTACCTTTCCACATCCACCCTATCTATATCCCAAGTTCCCTAAGCTAACGCTCACAAATAGATTTTCGTAGCCCTAATCCTCACCCTCTCCATCGCCGTAAACAACATGGCCTTCGGAATGTTCCGCTCCAAACCCCCCACCTTCCACCCCGAACCCCACCCCCATCCCCAAGCGCATCTTTCACATCCACAACATCCAAACTATTTCGGCCAGCCAAACCCATGGGGAATTCCACAAACCCCCCAGTCCCATTTCGGACCTTATGAACCTTATCCGACGGGAGCGGGAACGGCGCAAAGGGCATTATTCGGACAACAGAGAAACGGGTTTGGAAATGGGTTTGGGAATGGAGAGGTAGAATTCAAGGCGATTGAAAGAAGTCCGAGTAAAGGTCGGGGAAGAAGTAAGGGGAGGAGTCCGAGCAAGGGGGAAAGGCGATATCTGGAGTAACTGTATTTTGCACTCGTAGGTCGAAGCGGCAAAATTGGATGCAGGTTGGGTTACGTAGTTCTTGTTATTTTGTAAGGAGGTGGGACGGTGGGAGGAGGGACAGGCTAGGCTCAGACAAAACCTGTAACAGCACTGAAAATACATGCATGCAGTACCCAGCATCACTCAGCACACGATAGGAGTTTAGGAATTTAGGAGTTGGGAGTCATGAAAATTTAAAGTCAGTATACTGATCTAGGTGTACTAGTACGTACGAGTATAACGAACATCACAACCATTTAAATGCATCTCTCTATCCCTATCTATATGTAGGTATTCAAATCCATATCTATATCCTAATCCACTCCCATCGCACCTCATCGTATCTCATCGTATCTCGTCGCATTCAACACACTCATTCAACATACTCATTCAATATACTTACTCATACTCATTCAAAATTCTCATACTCATACACATACACATACACTATACACTATACACATACATACATCCATACACAAACACAAACCCATTGCAAAAGTATACAAAAAATCGCCAAAGTGTCATGTTTCTACTCTCACTTTACTTTACTTAACTTGATCAAGACACAGACCAAGACCAAGACCCAGTGAGATTTGGTCTTCAGAGTATAGTATAGTATTGCTCGCTGTAGGCAAGATAGAATGCTTTCACATTGTTCCCTTCTCCCATCCATCCCATCATCCCAGTCCCTTCCGTACCATACCATACCATACCATACCGTCCATTCCATTCCGTCCCTCATCTCATCTCGTCAGTAAGTCATCTCGTCACATCTCATTTAGACTTTTGTGTCGTTGCGTACTGCATGCTAATGCCTCAATGCCCCGGCCCCCACCCATCTATAGTAAAAAAAGTGAGTCCCATGAGATCACCACCACCGGCACTGATGACCCATCATCTCCACCCACCCCGTCATCTGCGTCTGCATCCCATAAAAGGGAAATCTCACGCTCTTCCCCCCAAACATCCATCCAATCTCTACCTCTTCCTAACTTCAAAGGCCCACCCCTCAATCCCTTCGCCCTTGCTCCCCACCTCCAAGCCTTCAATCTTCACCCCTTTCATACCGGCCGTGTCTTCTAACCACGGTCCGCCTGCCATCCCTCCAGCATTTGCCCTCTTCTCCGGTATTAATTCCAGCATCGGGGTCAAGAACTCCGCAACTCTTTTCGCTTCATCTTCTTTGAAATGATATTTCTCCTTCAATACATCCGATAATGCCCAATGACGTAATCGATGGATATTTCGTAGTTCACCCTTTCGATTGAAGATTTCTTGGGACCATTTGCCAGATAAGCAAAGGGATTTAGGGAAGGGTCCGAGAAGTTCGATTATTTGGGCGATGTGGTCGTCGTCTTTGCCGTATTTGGTTCCGGATTGAGGATCGAAGAGATAATCACCAGTAATAAGTTCAAAGGTCTGGAAATTAAAAAGATTAGTTATAGTACCGCGAAAAGAAGGCGAATGAATATACCATAGCAGCCATACTCCAGACATCTGTAGAGGCACCCCATTTCGAACCCAAGATGACTTCTGGCGATCGATATTGCCTAGTCTGAATATCGTTTGTAAAGTGATGTCCGGTCCAGCATGCATTTCCCAGATCGGCTATTTTGACTGATATTATATCGAATTGGTTGGCATCTTCTGCCTTCTTCTTTTCGCCCGAGTTTTTATCGAGTGATATGCCAGAGACCTTATCTGTAAGAATGTCGCTAGAATCAAATTAGAAACAGTATTCAACGACCTGAAAACAGCTACTTACGCAGTCTTTTCTCGTTGCGTGTGGTTGTCTTCATCTGCCTTTTCTTTTTGGGGCGAAGAGTTTTTGGAACGACCTATTGCACCAACCATTAGAATGTATTCCATTGGCAGGTTTTTATCAACGGAATATAAATACCATTGTTTAGCATTTCGTTTATGCTTCCGTGCGAACCTGAAGTGCTGCCAGGAAATCTTAACAGATCTGCGTGGTTGAAACTGGCGTTCAATGGACTTGGTAACGGTTGACTTCCAGTAATGAGGGTTCGCCGTCTCCTTCGGCCATTTCTGTTGTCTTCCTTGTCCTTGCCTGTATCCTCCTTGACGAATGTTTTTACTATCTGTTCCACATCTCCAATTTCTATGAGTACATTCTCCGGCTTCAAATCTGTGTGTATAATGCCGCACTCTCTGTGTAGATAGTCCAGACCCAGTAAAACTTGTTTTGTAATTTGTTTAACAAGAGGCATAGGAATTCCGCGGTGGTTCCATCTTTTGATCAAACCCAACAGATTCTCCCCAAGGACTTCAAACACCATGCAGACATGCGTGCCGTTGGGGCCTTTATGTTCGAAGGAATCCAACAGACTGACGACATGCTTCCGACCTGGGTGATCTGGCTTAGCACCAACGATCTTATTCAGTAATTTTATTTCGTCTATTGCCGTTTCTGTGTAATGCGCTGCAGACCGTACAACCTTTAAAGCAACATGTTTCTGGGTGACGTTGTCTTTGGAGAGCCACACTGTCGAGAAATGTCCCCATCCCAGCTTTCGAACAACGGTATATTTGCCGTCCTTGAAGTTTTCACCCACTGTTACTGGGTGATAACCTCCTTTGCAGTAATCTTCGGAATCCTCTTCGTCGGCAGTCGTTTCTGCGGCATCTTCTCTGGACGAAGAGGATGATGGATCGCGATTTGTTCCTCCTCCCGTAGATCTATTCCCATCATCGATTCTTGTTAGCAAATTCTGAAGCATAGAACTCATCATTTTGAATGAAATTAAGTAAACTGCAGCATTTTGCGCCGCCTTGTTGGAGATTTATATTTTGAGGCGTTGCGCTGAGTAGGAGGAGGGTTGGAGGTCAGAAAGTGGGACATTTAGGTGACTTACCCTGCACGGGCTTGAGGAGAAGCCATTTTTGAAGATTCAGAGTCTTGCTCGGTTGTAATGATTGGTTTTAACGAATCCTTCTTCCTTTTTTTCATAGCATGCGCATTTGAATTTTTGGTTATGGTTTCTTTCGCTTTAGCAATTGCAGAAGCCTTTATCCGATCTCCGTTCATTATTTGGAGAAGGGGGGGGTAATTGGTGAATTGCTTGTAGTGGGTTGATTGTTGATGAGAAAGGAAAGGATTCGGATTGAATTGGTGGATGATGAGTAGCGGGTGGTGGAGTTGTCTGAGTGGATTTGAGTGGAGGTGGGAGGGAGGGTAGATTTCAGTAGCTCACAATAGCTGAGTAGCTGAGTTATCTGAGTATCTGAGTATTTGAGTATCTGACCGGTACTGGTTATTTTTGGGAGGAGAAATTGTTGATGAAAGATCTTCTTGATTGGATTTTGCCTCTTCTCTTTAAGCACAATTGAAATGACTGAACTCGTAGGTATGGTACTGCGTAGGTACTGCTGCTGTAGATATACTAAGGAATCTGGATCTGTAAAACAATATGTAACACCAGCTATTGGGGTTCAAAATGTATCGTGAAAGTAACGTATAAATCTAGAATAGGGGTGAGTTGGAACTTGGGGGTTGAAAAGAAGAGAAGAAGGTAAAAATGGAATACACGGAGTAGAACAAGTCAAGTCAACAGCGAAGTAATAAATAAATGGCGTATATATTCTATTCAATTTCGTGTTGACATTCAATGCATCAAATAGATTATTGAAAAGGTAGAAAGAAGGCTGAGTGAAGTTAAAAAGGAGAATCAAGTCAAATCCGAGAGAGCAAAGATAGGAAGCATTTGGTTTGGTTGGTATGGTAGTTCTTGTCGTGGGGATAAGATAATAATAAGTCCCAATATTAATCACGGTATATGGTCCAATAGAAGGACGAATTCACCTATTACTAGTATACACTCGAGTACTTATTATTCATATATAGAACCATCATAGATCAAGTTGAACTCCTTCTAGAGTAGTGAAGAGTTAAAGTAATAGGGATGAAGAATGAATATCATAGAGGATGGAGGGGTAGATGGCTATAACAAATAGACCTATTAATTATTATAATATTCTGTATAAGAAGTCTATGCAGCAGCAGTATAAGTAATACATACATACACCTTATGCTCATTGCTCATTGCTCATTGTTCACCCAATATCTAATCCATTTCTCAATTCACATTTATGTACCTCAATAATTTCATATCCAATTCAAGCCCATCTATTCCACCCATTGAATCCTTCCAAATCTGTCTACTCGTATTTGCGTCATAATAGACAACTACAAGTGACTACACCATCTGATGATTAATCCTGGGCGTACCACTCACTCACTTAGTGGTATCTCTAAGGAGGGGCAAAAAATACAAGACAAATTAGACAATCCATCCATGGCCAATGTAAATGCAAATGCAAATGCCAAAACTGCATGGCCACAAATCGACTACTTAACTTCTTCCATGCTCAAATGCTAATGAACATATTGAAAAAAAAAACGTAGACTACCCGCATTTGCCGCTTCAGTTCAATACTGTACTCCGTACCGGTAGACTTCAGGATATTTTTGGTTTCAAATAGGGATATTCGGGTGGGCATTCAATATGTACCTCGACACCTCAATGTGAACCATACATTCAGAAGTTTCTCATGACTCAAATACTATTTGAAAGTTTGAGCCCACCGTCGAATGCAAAATGCAAAATGCAAAAAATGATTCTCTACATAATCATCTGTCAAACTAGCTTATATCAGCATTTGTTATTTGGTCAGATATAAGATATGGAAACCCTAGGCTTCTCAAGTGTTTTCTGTCTATCCAAGCTCACCCCTCACTCGTTGTTATACACTACAACTACTCGAGTACAAACCTTTTTCTTCTTTGGGTATAATAAATTCGATCGTTTTGTTGATGAAAACGGGATTTAGACATGTATGTGTTGACAGTATCGATTTGTTATAGTTATCATACGGTTGCGGATTCAATATGTGTCTAGACTGCTCGAGACACTTAGATCTATTTGAGGAGGATCTCTACCCTGAAAAATAAATACAGGTAGGGTATAGATACGTTCAATCAGTTTGCTATGTGTCATCTTAGCTTCAATGTCATTTTATCTTCAATTTACGCTGTTATTATCATACTCATCATGCTCATTGTCATCATCTTTATTGTCATTTGCACCATCATTGTTTGCTTCAAACACTCCAATGAATACACTAAAACACATATGTCACAGCTTAAAGTCTTGATAGCAGGATCCGGCCCCGGTGGTCTTTGCTTAATTGAAGGCCTTAATGAAGCTGGCATTGGTTTCCATATCTATGAGCGAGACAAGACGTCAGTTTACAGATTGCAAGGCTATCTATCTATCTATCATATTCATACCTGTACCGAGATGCAGATAGGTTCTGGTTACCAAGCAGATCCTTTGACTGAAGAGATTCTTCCTTATTATCAACCACACGGCCACTCCTGCAGAGCCGACTATTACGCGATATTCTCCTGACCGGTCTAGAAAACTAGGTTTCATTTTGGAAAGCACTCTCTCATTACATTGCAAATAATGTCGACACCATAGCCATCACCTTCTCCGATTCAAGCTTTGCAACTGGCACTCTCCTCGTCGGCACGAATGATATTCGCTCCCGCGTCTGAAAACAACTACTCCCACCCCATATCTCTCTCGATACAGGCGGAAGAATAATCTTCAGAAAAACTCCTATGTTTCCCGAGCACACAAATACATTCCCATCAGGCATGTCACAACATATATTCCTAATCCAAAATCCGCAACTCAAACACTACATTCCCATCTTCTACCCTCTTCTCCTCAAATCCATCTTATTCCCTGCATCATCATCCCGTCCACCTCAACCCAAATTACCCAAACTACCCAAAAATGATCGATACTGGGCAACATGCTCTCCAAATTCCAACCTCGCCAACATCTTCACCCCTGAACTCGAGAACCCCACGGCAAGCACCTTTGAAATCTCGGTCACTGTACAATATTAGTTGAATTTCTTTAAATTTGACGTGGCACGACCTACCGAATGTTCTTGAAATGGCTGCAAGGTGGCGTTTGTACAACAGGGCGGGATAGGGACAGCCATGGATTGGATTGGATTGGCTGATCAATGATCGAATGATTATGGTCTGTGGCTGTGGTTGGTTACACGGAAGTTGAGATTGCTGAGGGGAAACACTGCTCATACATTCGCCAGTTCACCTCGTCGTTTCGAATATTGAACTTGGAATCAATACAATATCTATATTTTACGACTCTAGTACACTCGAGTATATATATATTGCAGTACACATCCATTCATCCATCACAATGGTTCTCCCATTTTTTTCTCTCTCCTTCTACTTCTCATTCACACTCATACTCATACTCACCATCTTCAACCTCATATCTCCCACGCTCAGCACTCCAATCCACCAATCTTTCCCCTACCCCTCCCTCAACACCAACAACACCACCAACCTCACCCACAACCCCGGCACCTGGTACCCTCTTCCCCCCATCCCCCTCCACCCACGCCAAGAACACACCACCCTCTACCTCCCCCCTCACATCTACATCCTCGGCGGCATAATCCCCAGCACAGACCCCAACAACCCCTTCCCAACTACCACCCTCATGCAACGCTACTCCCTCCTCACCCACACCTGGTCACTCGCTTCTCCGCTCCCGCTCCCCCTAAACCACATCAACGCCGCCGTCCTAAACCAACACATCTATCTCCTCGGCGGTCTTACCCCCTCCCCCTCCAACTCCTCCACCACCTGGCTCGCCTCCCACGCCTGCTTCTCCTACTCCCCCAAAATCAACACCTGGACATCTCTCCCCCCCCTTCCCCCTGGTACCCCAATCGGTGCCGCCGCCGTCGCCTCCCACGGATCCTCCATCTATCTCGCCGGTGGCCTCAGCAGTGTTATCCTAACCAACAACACCGGTATCGAAAACACAGTCAATATTTTCACAGCCTACAACACACACACCCAAATTTTCACATCGCTCCCTGCACTGCCGGCTCCGCGCGATCATGCCGGAACGGGGTTTTACCCGTATATAGATAAGAGTAAGGGATTGATGTATGTAATAGGTGGAAGGGCGTTCGGTCATGATAATGTGGTGGATACGACATTTGTATATTCGTTTCGCACGGGGATGTGGAGCGAAAAGGCGCGGATGTTGACGGCGAGGGGAGGGGTGGCGTCGGCGGTGGTGGGGAGGTGGATTTTTGTGATAGGAGGGGAGGGGAATCCGGAGGTGGGTAGTCAAGGGGTTTTTAATCAGAATGAGGCGTATGATGTAGTGGGGGATGTGTGGAGGGTGTTTGAGGCGATGGATGTTCCGAGGGTGGGTTTCTATGGTTTTTCTTTGGTGGTGTGTGTGATGTATATTTTACTTTCAATGCTAATCCTAATATTTTTCACCTCATTAGCACGGAACGTCTGCAGTAGCCATCGGGAAAAATATATATATACCCGGCGGAGGACTCACGATAGGAGGAGACCCGACGAGTTATTTTAGTTATTTTGAGGTTCCGGATGGTTTGATGGTGTGATGGTGTGATGTTTGGGGGGAAGGGGGTATGGTATGTTCAACTATAGGATAGGAGTAAGGAAAATATATATCGTCTGTCCGATAGGTATTATGTATGGGCTATGAAGAGAAATTGAGTGGGGAAGACGTGAGAAGGGAGAAGGTAGATTACGATTACGATTAGCTAACTTAGCTTTGGGAAGATATGGAGGAGTGAGGTAATGTAATGTAATGTATTGTACTGAATGAATGGATGTATGAATGGGGGGTTGTAGTCTGTGGAAGTTTTCCAATCAAAAGTCAGCTTTCAATTTTTGGATTGGAATATTGAGTCTTTATGATATATCTATCACCCGTTACCGAGTTGGAAATGGTGAAAATTAAGTTTAAGGGGTGAAGATGATCTCCTGAGTCATTATTTATTATGTTTTATAAGATTACAACTCCCTCTTATGATATCACCAACTTATTTTCCTCCCCTCCTATCTCCTATACTCCATCTACTCGTACTACCCCTTCGCTCGCCTTAAATACAAATATACAAATATCCCAACCACAGCATCCAAACTCTTTTCAATAACCGCACTCCCTACTTCAGCCCTTTCTCTACAATCAGCCTTGTCAAATACTATACCCCGCATCCTCTAATATACCAGTTCGTGGCATCACATGCGCTGCTATCGCCTCATCATGTAATGTAATAACCTATTTGATTAGACACCTAAGTAGGAAGGAGACAGGGATGGGTGTATATACTATAGATGTGATGTTTATAAGAATAGTGACTTGAAGTTTGAAGAAGATTTGGAGAGAAT
Source organism: Sclerotinia borealis F-4128 (assembly GCA_000503235.1). Taxonomy (NCBI): domain Eukaryota; kingdom Fungi; phylum Ascomycota; class Leotiomycetes; order Helotiales; family Sclerotiniaceae; genus Sclerotinia; species Sclerotinia borealis. The sequence goes on along the minus strand of KI628668.1, from coordinate 72,983 downwards.
AGTAGAAATGAGAGGTTGTGTGTTTCTTTGATACACTGAACCATTTCTCCTTTTGCACATCTCTACGTAAGATGCTGAATGGGACAGGTGGTATGAATTGATTTTCTAATAACATTTATTTACTCGAGTATAACGACGCTAGGGATATATTGATGCTATACTGACTGACATAAACAATGGTATACAAACAAGAGTTTCTTCATCCTAGAAACCTAAAAACGTGAATGTTCATCTCTCTCTCACTCTCGCTCTCTTGGCTTTAATTCATATCTGCGCTGCTTCATTAATCCTATAGAGTATTCGCTCAATCCAGAGCACCATCTACTTATATCCTAATATACAAACCTTTACCAAACATCGTCACTTCCTTCATGGCAGTAACTTCAACTCTCGCTTTAGCGCTAATTGTTTACTTCGAAGTCGAAATCGCTGCAATCCATTTGTCCTGCTCACTCCTATGATTCATTCTCATTAGTACACTACCTATAATCCGGACCACCCCAAAGAAATGTGAGATGATAAGGAGGGAACATACTTATCAAGATGTAACAACTGTCCAATAACCGTATTAATCAAAGTCTGCTGTATCCTTTTATCCTTCTGCTGCAAGAACTGCAGCAGAACCGTCTTCACGTAACCATCCGGCTGTCCAGCCCCGCCATCTTTCCTTCCATTAGCCGGGCTTTTCGATCTTCCAGAATCCATGCTCGATCTCGAAGATACATCATTTAATCTCGAAGTCTTCATCTGCAATGCCTTGGATTCTTTTTGTAGTTTCTCACAACGTTGATTTGCGTCCTCGAGAAGTTTTCGTACATCCGCTCGCTGTTTTTCGGCATCACGAAGTTGCTTTTCGCTACCGTCAAGGGCATCTCGAAGTTCACTCATTGCTGAGCGGACATCATTCACTTCCTGGGACGACTTTTCGGCTATGCTTTCGAGTTCATCACGGCGTCTCTTATATTCCTTCTGTGATTGCTCCAATTCATCTCGATCGTCAGTTGCTCGCTTAATATCGCGCTCGAAATCTCTAATCTTAGTCTTGAGCTCATCCACTTCTCGAGATCTACGACGAGCGTTGGTACTAGCTTCATCTTCTGCCCGATCACGCTCTTCGTTGGCAGCTTCCATGCGTTCTTTCATTTCTCGAACCTTGGCATCAGCTCGATCATCCACATCGGCCAAGAGTCTGCGCATAGTTTCTCCATCTCGAGTTCGCTCGTTTAGTAGCCTTTGGACCTCGGCGAGTTCTTCTTCAAGACTCTCTGATTGTTCTTTGGCTTCCTTCAATTGTACGCTAATCTCGGCCGTTTGATCTCTCATGCTTCCAAGTAGACCTTGTGCATTGTTGTATTGAGAACCTCTTAATTCGACCTCCTCGCGGAGCCCTTTAGTCTCGGTAGAAAGTTTTGAAACTTGTCCTTCGAGATCTCGAACACGAGTACGTAACTTACCGGCTTCTTCATGCACCTTAGATAGTTCTTCGCTAGCTTTCTCGCCCGAAGCTGCCAGTTGGATCTTTTCGGCCTCGGACTTTCGCATATCACGTTGTGCCACACGAGCTTGATCCTCGGCTCGAAGTCGACCATTCGTCTCTTGAACAACCTTTTCATTCAAAGATCGAATCTCACCGTCTCTATCAGCAGCTTGTTTCTTGAAGCTAGCAAGATCGCCCTTCAGATCCTTCTCGCGAGCTTCCAATCTTCTCAAATCAGAGGTACGTGCGTTGAACTCATCCTTGACGCTCTTCAAGTTCGTATTTTCAGTGCGTAGAGTCTTCAATTCCGGTTGAACATTCTGTAGAATTGTTTTTAGATCCGTCAGCTCCCTGTAACGTGATGTAGCCAATTGCTCAGTGGCACCAAGGTCCTTCTGCATCGTGTTTGATTTCGACTTCAAATCTTCAAACTCAGATAGAAGCTTCTTGAAGTCTTCCTCCGCATTGGCTGAAGCCGTTTTATAGGTTTCGATTTCAGACGCCAACTTGTCGACCATATTTTCAAAACCTACCTTCAATTCTTGCCACTTGGCTGAATCTGTCTTCTGAATTTCGAGTTTAGACTCCAACCTGCCAACCTTTTTTTCGAGAGCAGCCTTCTCTTCTTGCAATTTGGCCCACTCTGTAAATCGCTTCTCTTCAGCCTCAACGTTGATCTCTATTTTAGACTGTAATTTGGATTCTACTTTGGCAAGCTCTTCTTTTAGAGCGGCCTTCTCTTTCTCCATTTCATCCGAGGCTGTCTCCCCATTTTCTATACCCTTGATTCCAGCCTCCCACTCGGCAGTTTTCTCTTCAAGATAAGCTTTCTCGGCTCGAAGTTTCTTGATGTCCTCCTTAGCGGCCACGCAGTCTTGACCAACAATAAGTAAGTTTTCTTGAAGATGTTCAACCTCCTCGCGGAGATCTCCCTCAGTCTTACGCTTTTCTTGTAACTTCTCTATTTGCTCGTCTTTGCCAGCAATCTCGGTTACGAGTTTGTTAATTTCAGCTTGCAATTCATTAGTAGCAGTCCCAGAAGCAGGGGTCTTTTCGGTTGCAGCGGAGGCAGGAGTAGGTTTAACAACAACGGCATTGCCATTTTTCTTGTTCTTCTTTTTGTTTTGTTTCTTTTTACTGGACGCAGGGGCTGCTGGTAGCGATGGTGTGGTTGCTCCAGACGCATGGATGTTTTCGCTTGCTGGAGATGGCCTCTCGTGGGTTTTTATAAAATCAACCTCGTTCTCAACCTCATGAATGGATTTAGCATCGGATTGCCTTAATTCTTTAAGTTGCATGACTTGAGAGCTGAGACGCTCAATTATTTGTTCGGCTTCTTTACGGCTATCGGACTCGGACTTGAATTTTTCCCATGACGTTGTGGTTTGGTCTTTGAGCTCTGATTCTAGGATCGATAATTTCTGCCGGCTCTGCTTCTTTTCATCTTCCAAGGTCTTCTCAAGATCGGAGAGCTGTGATACCACAGTTTGCAATTTGGTCAGACTGGTGGAGTACTCCTTCGTTTGAGTTTCCAAGGTCTTCTCGAGTTCGGTGAGTTGTGTTTCAGTTGCTTGTAACTTATCACTGAGCCTTCGGATCTCGTCCTCCTGTATATCCAATTGTTCTTGACGAAACTGGGCCAGACCAGTCGCCTCATTGATGGAACCATTTAACTCGGTTGTTACTTTTTCCAAATCTTTCGCCAAGCCAGAACCTAATTCTTTAGCGGCGGAGAGATCCTTTTGCAATGAAGATACTTTTGGATTTAGCTCATTAACTTCTGCTGACTTAGCTTTGAGGTCTGTTTGTAATTTTGGCATCTCATCGTCGTAGGCGGAGAGATCCTTTTGCAATGAAGATACTTTTGAATTTAGCTCATTGATTTCTGCTGACTTAGCTTTGAGCTCTGATTGTAATTTTGGCATCTCATCGTCGTAGGAGAATAATTCCTCATTAACATCCTTGTTATTATCAAATTCAGACTTTTGCTTGGGAGAGAAAAGTCCAAGAACTGACGTAACAGGAGATTTAAGAGAAGTAGATGCGGTGTCGAGGCTGCTTGTATCTACCTTCTCTGCGGACGTCAAACTTCCGCCAATGTTAGAAGTGTTTTGCAGCGACGTGAGCTCCTCTCGGACACTAGCATTCTGTTTCTCAGACTGCTCATACTTATTTTTGTATTCGTCGCGATCCGCAGATACGCGCTTGAGTTCGTCCTTGACCAAATCCCCTTGTAATTTCATTTGATTAAGGTATTCAACCAGCGAATCAGGTTCTTGAATGGAGCTGATAGGTGTATGCTCCTTGAGGACTTTTTCGAAGGGTTCAATATTAACAACACGGGCATGTGCAGTCCGATAGGACTTGAGGAGGTCTAAGAAATCACATCAATATTCGTAGACTCAAACCAACTGAATTAAACCCACCCTGATATCGAACCTCTAACCTTTCCAGCTTTCGTATCTTGTTTCTGACTTCTGTTGGAAGCTCAGTAGAAGCTCTTGGGGTCGCATCCGTTGGCTTTTCACTACCATTGGCAGCAGGAGGACTGCCATCCGCCGGCCTATCCCCATTTCCCGCCATTGGATTAAATTTCTCTCCAGCTGGTGTTCCAACTCGAGTTGAAGCCTCAGACTCGTCTTCAATCACAAAAGCAGAATCAAAATCTGCAGGATCTGGACCTCTGCCACCTATTTCATCATCTTCCTTTGGTCGTGGTCTCCGTGGCTTTCTAGAGGGGGATTCGTTCGCAGGTCGTCTTGAGGATGATGATGTAGAAACAGATCTTTGAGTAGTAGAACTAGTTGCATTCAGTCGCGCCTGCTCTTCTGCAATGCGATTATCTATCGTGGCTTTGAGTCTCTTTGAAATTCGTCAGCCAAATTATCTGCAAGGTTGCGATCCATATTTTAAAGACCGAACCTACCTGGAACATTCTTTCCACATATGGCTATTCATGAATCATAAGATAATAATATTTGACACAAGTGAAATCGTAATGTATTTATGACCATAATCAGCATCAGTGAATTAAACAGAAACCAAAGAAAAAGGAAACATTATTGAATATACAGTTAGTTGTCAACATCTAAAACCATAATGACAGAACAGATTAGAGAGCAAGCAATAAAAGACAAAGCGAGGTCCTTCACTCATGTACGTACTCCTCACAAACAAGTATTCAAAACTGAGCCCTTCTTATAAGAGGCCCCGTATGGGCTATAAACGTACCTCAATACGAGCGAGTACCGGTACCTCCGTACAGCAAGCAGTACACTAACTCCAATAAGTGTGTGATAATGCTTGTAATACTTTAGTGCCTTTAGTGTCTTTAGTGACTTTTTAGTGCTTCTAAATGGCTTCTAATGCCCGTAATAATTAAACATCAGTGTGTATGTTCAGGGTGTCACGGCCTGGCGCGTTGCTCGGCGGGTTCCATAAGTTCCATAAGTTTCCTATTTCTATCGTTTCTACCCCTTGAAGTTCCAAATATTAGTCTGTGCACAATCCATAATCCATCATTATATGTTTATATAAGAAAACTATAATAAACTAGGTTTACACTATCCAATCACTGAAATTACGAAATTACCCATATCAAATAAGGAGTCAGCCTGTTAGCTTATTTATAGCCAGCTTATTAGCTATAGAACTAACTACCTATAACTCTGCAAGTGACGAAATCATTATATTACAAAGTACATTCATTCATTACCTTGGAATTGATCCTCTCCCACCAAGAAGTGTTTGATCCCTTTATTTACTACAGTTTCTACACTTTCTACACTTTCTACATTATCTACAAGTATTGGCATAAGCTCAAACATGAGGAGGTGACCGGACCTACTACCTACCACCAAATCCTAAGTTTAACTTCAAGATGGTTTCATTTTGGCCCTGGAAGGTATGTGAAGCTTCACTTTAATATGTGCCATTCAGGGCGTTCGTTCACTGACTGACTGGATATTGTTCTGATTCATAGCGTGAGGATAATTCTCCTGCCTCTTTTGAGAAGACATTATCCGCTTTGGCAGAGAAGATTTTGAGATCACAGTCAAAGTTGGATTCTCGCAGACTTCGTGGCAGACGTGTGAAAGCATTATGGACATTATATTCGAGCTTTGCGTACTTGGTCGTGTTCGTTATAGCTCTTCTAGTCATCGGTTGGAAGAATTTGACAGTCTTGGAGTATATTGGTCTTGCGGGAAGTCCGTTAATGTTAGTATTCTCAAAAAAACGTTTCATTGTTTCATTTGGATCTCATACTAATGTCTTTGTAGAATCTATCTCATTCGAAGTGGTATCACAAAATATTATGAATATAGGGTCGAATCAATCGCGCATCGTCTGGAGGAACAACAAGTCGAAAGGATCAAAACTATTGACAAATTGAAGGCTGCCACGAGATATAACTCCACACAAGAACTGTTAGAGAAATATGGTGGCGCTCCACCGAAACCTGCTGCACCGAAGAGAACTCCCTCGGTCAAGAAGACTCCCAAGAACAAAGATGCGCAACCCCAACGAACAGGCATGGGCCCACCTGCAACAGCAAATATACCCCGCCCTAACCAAATTCCGAGTCAACCTTCCACCCCTCAACCACTTGGTAGCAGGACCCCACCTTCTTTTATTGTTCCATCCCCATCGCCTATTGCTCCCCGAAGTGAGGTAGACCCTGCTGAATTCGCACCAAACGCATTTTCGGGCCCTTCTCAATATGCACAAGGTCAGTATGCCCAGAATGGAGAGTTTGTCCCTGAAGGACACTGGTACGATCGAGTATTAGACTTATTACTGGGTGAGGATGAGACGCATCCCAAGAATCGCGTGGCGTTGATATGCAAAAGTTGTCGACTTGTTAATGGTCAAGCACCGCCTGGTACAAAAACTTTAGCAGATTTGGGGAAGTGGAGATGCTTTGGCTGTCGAACCTTGAACGGGGAAGAAGATGAAGCTGCAAAGGCCGTAAAAGAAATGAAGGAAAGAATTCAGGACACGAACGTAAAAGATGAAGTCACTTCCGAACCTGAAGAAAGGAGTACGGAGGATCCCGAGGATACACCAGACAGTGAGGATATTGAGCACAATGAACTCTCTGTCAAGGATGAAGAGGAGTCGGAAGAAGAAAAGGTTGAGGTTAAACCGAAACCAGGACGGCCCAAATCAATCCGCAAGAAAGCATAGATTATGATTACTGATCTTTATCTCACAACGAGCTTTCCTATTAGCTGATGCACTATTCTCCTTATGTATTAAATTTAGCAGATGACAGTTACTCATCCCAAACTTATTATCAAAGTATCCTTGGCCAATCGGCACCACCATGATCAATGGGGTATATGGTCAGTCCATGATTTCGTCTGTCTTGCAACGTCCTTCATCCTGAATACCTCGAATTTTTCTTTCGTCCGGGTTCGAATTCTTCTCCTCTCACTTACATCCTTCCACCCGATGACGTACCTGACGACGAAAATCCCTTACGACCAGCGAACGAATATTGAAATTTCGGAACGTAAGGGCGAATTGTAGGCTCAAACTCAAATGAATCCATCAGAGCATTATCCTCATCCGTCTCCCTCTTCTCCCTCTCCTCTCTAGCCCTCCACTCCCTCGCGAATCTCTCCCGCTGTACCTGTTCTTCTGCTGTCAATGGGGCTTTATATGCTCCGCTATTTTCCATATACTGAGGCGAATAAGTAGGAGAAGCATGAGCCCCCGGTTGTTCATTCACAGTCCTCGTCTTCCCAGCTTCAATCTGTCCGCGTTGTAAACCCACATATTGCGCATAACTCCATGGCTTTGTCTTCGTCTTCGCAGTACCCGGTGCTTGAGTATAGCTCGATGTAGCGTGTCGTGCATATGTACTTTCTGCCAATGTGGGCTCTAGAAACTCGCTTCCCTCCATTTCGGGCGTCGACATTGTAATGGATGAGGGTCTTCGCGATGGAAATGGAGATGTAAATGTAGATGCGGATGCGGATCGTGAACTGGATGATACGAGTACGGGGACTTGCATTCGTTCCATACTGGGGGGTTTTCGAGTAGCTCGCTGGCCCTTTTCCAGGTAGCGGCTTCGGTAGTTGTGGTACATGATGGCGTCGTGGGTCGTGGGTGTGTCGAAATTATTGAAATTGGAGATGGAGGGGTGGAGTGAGTCTTCGTGCGGATTGAAGGGGTCGAGGAAGCGGGCGAGGCGCTGGGTGATGGCGTGGAAGGGGTGGGGAGTTTGGGAGAGGGTGGTGCTGATTTTGGAGAGGGTAGGAGGTGTAGGAAGATGTTCCTCCGAGAGAGGTCGGTGGTGGGACATGCGGAGGGATTTGCGGTTCGGAGGTACTGGTCGAGGGGTCTAAATTGAGGGGTATCGATCGAGGTGGTTTTAAGTTGAAAAATCTCGAAGCGAGACCACAAAAGGAGTAAATCAGTTGTGGTGATACGTTTAGAGTCTTCTATCCAGTCCAGTCTCAACTACCCAAAATTATCGAAGACCAAGTATCCAGAAAAGATCCAGAAGGAAACAGTCGTTGCCAGAAGCTATTGTGGATGAACGAAAATGTGTGTCCATTTATTGAAGACTCTCAGAAAGAAAAGCTTAAGCTTTTTATTGTGGGATGTTGAAAGCAGTTGGACTGTACAAGATGATGGATTTTGAAAGGTATAGGAAGACGATATGGTGAACAAGTTTTATGGTGGACAAGTTCTATGTCAAGTCGGTATGAAATTGTGGAAATGATGTAATGTTATTCAGTGTTTAGGATTGTGAATATCATTATGAACATGAATTTTAAATTTGATTCGTGGATGGTCACTGGTCCAATACGGTAGGTAGGTAGATTGTGAATGCCTTGATAGCTGTACTGTGAACACTGAATAGGGAGATTTATTAGCATATACTCGAGTAATTAACGAGATGTGGGGGAAATGGTGAGGAGTTGAAAAAGAGGGGGTAGTGAAGTGAATATATAGAATCATTTTTGGGATACATACTCACCTAACTACTCGAGTATGAGATGCGCTGTTTAAATATGAATGTATTTTCCTGTAGTATGGAGTAGTATGGACCTTGCGATTATTCTTCACGTGTATTTGTAGTGATATACATATCTTGCTGGACCATAGATAGCTTCAAAATTTATACGTTTAACTTTTCTACCCACATAAAATACGCGTAATTTAATTGTACTTGTACTAGACTTAACATATTTTCTAGCTTCCGCGATTATAACTAGACTTCAAGTTGAACTTGACTTTGAACTTGAACTAACCCCCTTTTAAGTTTCCTTTTATCCGAAGATACTATTGTTACCATCATCACCCTCCGAGTCGCCATTTACTATTTTTATATAAAGGACTTGAGAAATAGAGAGAGAAAATAGAGTAAAGTGTTTGAAAAGTCCTTTATAAGTAGAATATTCCATGTGATTCGGAATATTTTCAATAAAACTCGAGTACTCGAGCATAACTTGCAGAAACAATCATGATGTGTATTTCAAGACTAGTATCACTAGTATTCGATATGACTCTATAGTGTCATAGTAAAGTGAATAATGTGAAACGAAAGTAAAATAATGACTCGTTGACTATTTGTGAAATAAATAGGCTTTAAGCTAATTAGAGGAAGGGAGGGAGCTAGACTGAATAACGATCACTTGCGAATATACAGTATCAACCGCAGGCATTCTATACACTTGTTTAATCATAATAGTAGGGTAGAATCATGACGGACTTCTTAAATATGACATATATATCCATCAGCAAGTGAGATATTCCGGCTCAGAATACTTCAGACCTGATCTGATATACCCAAGATTTTAGCACCTTCCCGAAGGCCATGATGCCTTTTCCTGTCTTTTGCTTTGTAAATTTCGCTGGTATATACTCGTGCATACATGCAGATAGTATATTGAATTCTATAAAATGATCGTTTAAAGAGCATATTGCGGTGTATCCATGTAGCGAATCTCCTGGCCAATACTACAATTTTGAACATGTTGACACTTACTTATACAAAGGCAATTGATAGACTGTGGCAATTGTAAAGCTATGAGTAGCGCTGTGTAGGAGATTGATAATGTTAAAGGACTCACTAGCGATCGCTGATTCTTGTTCACATGTACGAATAACTCATACATCTTGTATAGACCATATATCTGACCAGACACCTTACTTGTCATCCAGGATCTACATTCAACACCTTCAATAAATCACTGCAGTTCATTTGCTTTGCTCATCATCGTACATCGCCCCCCATTGTAACAGTGAAACCGCATTTGTGAAGTGATTGATCGGCCCATTTTCTTTTAGATATATAATCGACTTTCAAATCAGCATCATTCATCACCACTTGTGTCTCTATATCCTTGTGTACTTTGTATTTTTCTCCTCTTCGCATGCCGACATCTCGTATAGTATAAGCAACACAAATTCTAATCCTTGTTCCAGCCTGCGAGATATCCTCGTCGCTTTTAATTATGGTTACCGCCACCACATGTCGAGTTAATTCTAGTCCCCACTGCTGCTCTTTCTTCTCACTGACCATTTGTATCATAGCACACATATTCCTTCTCGCTGCTTCGGTGGCCTTGTATTTGGTCTCGAGTGGGATCGGGTGTCTTCGTTATTTCTCGTAATTACAGGAACCATACTTTGATCGTAGTGTGTAGATTCAGTTCATCTTAAGCTTCCGCACATTTGGTTAGCAGTTGCCACAAATAGAGTATATATGACACACCTAGAGCCGTCTCTGCTCAAAATCGTGAGGTTCTGGGTATAGTTTCAAGCCAATATTAGTTGTAGTCCCGCAAGATAAACGGCAAATGCCAGATAAATGATCCGAGCCTCTAGTAATAGTAGCGCTAGGCGTAATGAACATTTTGAATCTCTGGCCACTCTCTTATTCGAGAAGCATTTCGTTTTTCATAACTCTCGCTGCGTAAGACTGCCTACAAGACTTTCTCGTCGGTCATGATGATTCCTGGAAATGTTAAAAATGTTGTCCAGCCGGCTAATATTTTGGGCTTGTCGCAAGCTGCGTATAAATAGACTGGGAGAAGATTAGCGAGGCTGTAAAATTGGCCTTCTCTGATAATAACGCAAATCATGAAGGTAGTATTGAAGTCGTGTATTTAAATATGGCAGTGGTATCATAGAAATCGATAGAATGATGTAGCTGGCGGATGGAGACAATTCAAGATGGCGCAATGTATCGCTGCCTCATCTCAATTCCTCCAGTCACCGTCGGAGATCTCTCCGTTTTTCAACGTCGCAAACTGAGCAGACAAGAGAAAGCAACGTGTACTTTCTTCTCCAGCAGCACAGTTAAGTCACCTAACTTATAATAGTCCTGGACTTAGCTTGATTATGTGTATGGAAATCTTCTGAAAGGTAATTGATGTAAAATCACTACCCAGCTAGCCAAGCTTACTACATACGAACCTGGCATAAATCTAGCAACGTTAAATAAAGATGGCAAGATTGATGTTGAAAAACTCTTATTTGGTTTAGTGGATATTATTTCGGATATGTCAAGTGTCGAGGTGATGTTGGTGCCTTTTCCACCCGACCTCGCTAACCCGTATCACGGGGTTGATGAAAACAATGAATTGACAAAATCAGGACAAGAGGTTTTTTTGGGGGGGAATTGATGTTTTATATTATTATTCTGGTAGCTGCATCATTAATTGTTCCATAAGGAACTCAGTAATGCAATGGAAGTGTTCGTTCTCCAATATCAGTGGGTTGTCATTGACTTCTGTATTATTTGTGGATCTAGTCATATAGAACTTACAGCTGCGACAAACTCGAAGATCTCCATACCTTGATGGAATCTAAATCAAAGTAAATAATAACCATGTCATCCACAATTCTGAACTATGTATGCAAACTGTGTTTCGTGTATCTTTGACGCCAAAGTATTGGAGGGTCAAATGAGGCACTAGGTCACAGAAATAAATTAAACTCCAAATCACTTAGGTCGCTGCAGTCTTGGATCTATATAATCAGTTCGTATATGTTGTATCTACATCTCTCTAGAAAATGTATAGCCAGCGGAAACCCAAGATCATCCCAAATGATCTGTCAATTAATGCATCTAAAGTTTTCTTTTCCTGCTGTGAAACTTGACCCATTGACTTCGAAATAATTGATAGACCCCAATTCTCCAAGCTATAGACCTGACGGCCATTCGTAAAAAATCCATGACTTTATGACATGCACCAACTAAATACACTTGTAACATTCAATTCAACATTTGCTAACTCTGCAACTCATCTCTTGAGAATATGAAAGGAGGACCCACCCCGATCTGTAATCTTCGGCACCTACCAAGTTTTCTAATCTCCAGTTTCTATCTTGATCAAGACCTAAGCCACCTAAGCTAATTGAGAAGAATTTTTTTTTAAAAAAAAAAAAGGCAGACTTAGCATTGTTTTGCAAAGGCAAGCAAATTGAAAGAAAAAAAAAATGAGAGAAAGTTGAAAGAAGACATTTCTATCTGCGCTAGCAGCGCAGATAACAACCTCTGCTTCCAACCCAAAGATGCGAGCTTACTAGGGTATATAATCATGGGTATGATCAATGTAAATGAGGAAGTGTGGGATTTAATTAGCTGGTTCTCCCTTGAACCCACTTTGAAGGCTTTTGTATACACGAAAGAAGTTTGATGGAACTTGATATAAAGATGTTATATAGTACAAGTAATAAGCTGTAATATCAATGGCAAGGAAGGCGAGCGTCTAACCATATCTTTTAAATGCTTTAAATGTATGTTTATTGAATTGTTCGTTGGTTAACATGAAGCAGAAAGCACAACTCAAGATCTAATTCTCCTCCTACCCCTCTACACCTTTTATCTATCATCATCAAGTTACCAAACGATTGAGCATAACTACACACAGAGCTGCCATTCTACTATAGCACGCTACTATATGGAGACCACTCAATGACAATGATCATCGATCAAAAAAAGTATAAGGAAAAATAGCCCTTCTCTTCCCACCCGAAAGATCTTCTAAACACCTCTTCTGTCTAGCCCCACCACATACCTCAGCTCAGAGGTCCCACCTCTCTCAAACTTCCCCGATTTCTTATCCACTTCTCATCAATACAAATAAAAGCCGGTTCCACAAATAAAATCATCAACCAATTACCTCTGCCGTCATCAGAAAAACAAAAATAATAAAAAATACATCGACATTTCGTTATGTACTTGCTTACTGAGGCAGTATGCATGTATATTCCGAATTGTGTACTATGATCTGATTTAATCAAGTATATATACTTCTCTATAGTAGTATAGTGGTAGTGTTGGACATTTTGCCCATGACAATGACATCAACTAGAAAGGTACCAGACCAGATGTCGGTAGTCAACATCGGAAAATCAACATATAATTTTATCTTCACAGCGAAATTGATTACTACCTAAAATGAGTAAATAGACTATGGAACAAATAAACCTCTTTACACTTTTTCCCTCTCGTTGACACCTCTCCTCTACTGAGCCTTCTCTCTCTCAATCACGCTACTCCTTTGGAATTATCTCCTTTTCTGCTCAACGACAATGCGAATCATCAACTCGTATTTAGATCTCGAACTTCAATATTGATCCTTTGCCTTTGGCAGTAGAACCTCTTTGCAGTTGATAATACTTGATATACCTTAAACGACGCAAATAACGACCAAAATTTCGAGAAATTTCTCGATTCAGATCTAGACACCCATAGTATTTTATGAATGTATGCTTCTACAGTAAGCAAATATTTCCTCCCCATAATATTGTCTACATGAGCTTATACCATTACTTCACCAGTGTTTCCAACGATCAATATAATTGCATTCCAATCACTTTACCTGATTCAACCAACTTAACGACTACCCATCTGCGAGTACGAGTCCAAAAATAACGATTTGTACAAGAATCCTGCTTCGATATCTTCAATAGCAAGCTTAGGCACAATACAACACAATACGAATCAATCCTCACATATCCACAGAATCCATCGGATTCCATCCTACAATACTCCTGCCTTCCTCATCTCCCTCACCTCCAAGAACCTCCTAAGCGAATCTGCGGGGGGGAACATCAGAAAGCTAACATCTCATTCATCTATCAATCCATCCATAAGTGCAAGCGCAAGCACAAATTCAAAACTTGACACCAAACTTGACACCAAACCAGGCTAAGCTCCTCCCTCGCGAGGAAGGAGCCAGATGCAAACCCCGGTGACATAATCTCGATTCCCTTTACACGTACAGAACTATAGCATCACCGCACCGCACCGCACTGTCTGCTATCAAGACATACATTACCAATATACAAAATTCAAAACCAAATATTCATGACAGACACCCAAAACGAACACATCTATACACATACACATGCGCATAAAAAGCCAAGAACCAACCTCTCCACCCCTCCTCCCCAATTGCAAAAGCAACCAATAGATTTATTTTCTCATTTCCCAATTCCCATTTATTTTTCTTGAAAACCATCTAATTCATCGCAAAAGTAATCTTATGAGTAACAGACTAACAGTAAAAGTGCATAAATAACAATACATAAAAACAAACCACAAACCACAATCCACAATCCACAATCCACAAAGCAGAACATACCGAACACAATGTATACTCGAGTATATATGATTACGATTACTATTACGTTACAATTACTCTCACAAAACATCAAATTAGGTCGATATATGTTCAAGAATCGGCATTCGATCCATACACGTATCGAACACCACTCTCCCTTCCCCATCAAAACTAGTAACTTCTCAACTCTAGAGTAGATACTCCCCCAATTCTTGCCCATGCATCTGTATCTGCATCTATCCAGACCTCAACTTCCTAACCGAGGGAAGGGGGTATCCAATCACCATACAAGTATTTTGATTTTCATTTCTCTCTCTTCTACCTACTCGTATTTACCTTATTACTTACCTAATAACCTATTACCACTACTAGCACTGTACGAATGAATGGGTATTTATACCATACCATAGTACGTACACCATACCATACCCTGACACCCTCCATCTAACACAATACGAGCGAGGACATGAAAGCTGCACGCTAATCAATACATGCACACTAAACTACAGTAGCCCCACTAAGCTAGGACCGCCCACCTCTTCCACCTCTTCCATCCTTCCATCCCTCCATCCTACCATCATAAGCGTCCTACAAAACCAATAAGCCATCATCACGTCACCCCTTCCCCTTCCCCTTCCCCTTCCCCTTCCCCAACCACCTATACCCCCACCCCCACTCACAGCCAAAGAATATCCATTTAATAACCCTAAATTCATAAGCTCATACCCACCCATGCTATCCCATATTCCATACACCACCCCAAATAAATCATACATCACTCCTAAAGAAACACCGCACCACTCTCCCCCATTCCACTAACATGTCTCGCGCCGCCATCCTCACTCATACTGCCGCCTGCCATAGTCCCCACACTAGCGATTCTCCTGCGCCTACTACTCAAAAACAAATCCACCATGTGTTTACTGCCCAACTGCTGCTGATCCAGCCCAACCCCAACCCCAACCCCAACCCCCACCCCCACCCCCACCCCGGGACCCAACACCCCACTCCCCTCAACCCCATAAATATCCTCCCCCCCTGCTGCCCTCTCATTCTCCCTCCCCCCAGCCCTTACTCTGGTTCTCCCATTTTCCGTCCCCATGCCTGTCCCTATCCCCATACCCACCTCCACACCCCCAAACTGTCTCTCCACCGCCGCCCCAATCCCCGTCCCTGGACTACTGTGCGGCGTATAACTACCCACCGGTTTCCCCGACCTCTTCACCAGCTTCGCCGGACTCCCCTTACAACGTTGACTCGCACTTGTATCGAAACTCCTGACACTTTTAATACTCTTGCTCTTACTCTTTCCGCTTTTCAGCGTTGCATCTGAGACATTGCGTTTATGCAGAACATTGCGAGTGCCAGCGCCATGACTTTCCACGCCTTGAATAGGTGTCGTTGGTGCGCTCCTCAGTGTTGCAGAGGAGAGACGTTTGTGCAAGACATTTCGAGCATTTGCACTGGTGTTCTGAATAGTGGATCCTGGTGTGGTGGGTGCGTACTGAGAAGTTGAGGTGCTTTTCAAACTCGTCTTGCTTTGCATGGGTCTTAAAGATGATCTAGCAGGAACAGGGGGTGGAAATGGTGGTGCGGGAGGAATGACAAATGATTTAGCATTATCGACATATGCATTTTCAGCTAAAGACGTCGTTGAGCGTTTCTTCAAGATCGGTTTCAAGAGGAGTTGGCCATTCCCCGAAGGAATCTGTTGAACGAGACCAAGTGGCTGCTTGCCTGTGGGCAGCTTTTTCTGAGCAATATCCGTATCATCATCCGTCATCTGTGCGTATTCTCTTCGATGCGCAATACGATAGGAACCTGGAATCGTGGGCGTGGCTGATAATGAACGATCGATATTACTAACGCTCACTCGATTGTTTTCTTGTGGTCTTTCTAATCTCGCGACTTCGGATGACATCCACTGTTTCCAGTCAACCGAGCCTCCGGAATCATCACCTCGTTGTCTGGGATGAGTTGGACGGTAGGTGGTGCTGTTGATTATAATAGCACCACCAGCGCTTGATCTGTCGACAGGTAAGGATGGCAGTCTTACATTCGCGAGTGGAACCGAGGTGTCGCTACTCATAGCCTCGGAAAGATTGTAGCCAGCTGTCGGTCGAGAATAGACACTCTCACTATAAGCATCATCATGACCATGGCCAGTTGCTTGGAGAGTATTTCGGACTGGTGAGCCTCTTCTAACCATGCAGTCATCGCTGGCCACGGCTGAATTATCACTTTCCGCCAACGCACGACGATACGGACTTGTATTCCCGATTCTGTCTATCTTAAATGTTGAACCTCCAAAGAATGCCGACCTTGCCTCGCGGATAACTTTTGTGCTTGGGATTATAGGATCGTCACGTGCGGCGATTTGCTGCGGAGTGAGACCTGAAGGGTCTTGCACAGGAAAGTATGGAACATCGATATTAGCTAAGATATATCCTTCTGCAGACTCTGAACTATGCATATTGCCTCGCTGATCAAAAGAGCAGCCGCCGCTAGATTCGGGGTGCGAGGAAAATACGTCGTCTTGGCTTTGAGGTTGCGTATTATATAAAGGCAAATCCGCAGATTTGAATTGATGCTCAGGGCCAATGGCGTGGCTGAAATGATCTTCACCCTTAGCAGTGCGATTAGAACCAGCAATGTTCGAATTGTATACTTGAGAGTATTGGTTTTGGCTTTGATTGCTCGGTTCGCAGTCTGGAGGTACTTGTCGAATCCATGACTTGGACTGTGAGAGGGTGTCGGTAAAGGAGCTAGTGCGTCTGGGGACTTCATCAGCTCTGAGAGTATCGGTACTGGCCTTCCTTGACTTTGCGAGCATTGCTTCCGGGCTGTTCTCGTCCAGACGCTTCATCAAAGCAGAGCAGAGTCTGGCGCTATCTACACCTCCTGGTCTAATCGGTTGGACATGACCCGGCCGATGAAATGCAGGATAGGCTGGATGTTGATTTTTTACATTTGGACGATGAAATGCTGCTTTAGAGATATGGGTACCTGATTCATTAATGATAGAAAGTCTTTGATCTCTGCTAGGTTGAGGACGCAATCCTTGACTCGTAACAGTATTGTTGGCCGTGCTATTGGTCCAGCTTGTTACTCGAGACTTTTCGTCACTATTATCACTTCGGAAGCTGCGAATGCTACCACTTTGTGACCTGAGTCTTTGACTTGAGGCAATAGCACGTAATGATGGGACTCGAGATGCTACATGAGCGAATGCAGCCTCATCAGGTCTAGGAATATCGAGGAAAGACTCATGATCGGGTGATAATTGTCCGGCATATGCTCGGATGTGAGTTTCAATGGCGTCCACCTGCTGATTGGGAATAACGACGGGTTCTTCCTTGTTGCGTCCAAATACTTTCCGTAGTTTGCTTCTTAATCCTTGGGATACCTTACGAGCTTTGGCCCTCAATCCGCCTTCCCTTACAGATTCAGTCGAATCAAATGTCGCTGCAGATGTTCCGCTGCTGCTTCGAACCGACTTTCGAAAAGGCTTTTCCTGTCGTTGTGCTTTTGATCTGAAAAGGAAAGATGGTTGCTCCCGAAGTCTTTGTTGCGTGGCTTGAACAAAAAACCGATCTCTGGCCATTTGGACGGCTTCATCATTTCTTTCGCATGATATGGTAGACTTGAAGTAATCCCGTCCTCCTCGGAGAAAGCTCATTGACTTTGGAGCTCGCAAGGGAGCATCGTTCTCTTGAGTGCGCGGAGTGGATGAATAATTGGTGCGGTCAGGGCTACCATTGCTGTAATAGACGTTGGATGGCGCCGACAAGGGATTAAACATGGACTTCGACTTTCTGATCCGCCGATATGAAGATGGCGTTGAGGCAACATCATCCTCTTGTGTGTAGTATTCATCAAAAGCCAAATTTGTAACGTAATTATGAGCAGCGTAATCTTGAACAGCTGCCTTGCCAAGCGAAGCCTTGCCAATTGAAGAAGAACGACTTGGTGGACGATACGCTGCAGGGACCGGCGCATTTGTGGTCATCGCAACAGGTCTTAAGGTTGCAGTACTTGGTTTATGGGTCAATACAGGGGGTTCCGTTCGTTTTCCTGTCGATTGACGTCTCTTGACCGCATTGGGACCTGCAAACCGGACACTTTGCTGACGTTTGAGTCCTGGATTATCATTATTTGTAGAAGTATTTTGTTGACTCGGCCGCGATTGATTCCCCTGAGTTGTGCTGTTGTTTCGTGAAAGTCCGTACGTGTTTCCGCAACCCGTGCCACTCCTTTCCTGGGCTCGATTGAAGGCATACATTGCTGCAGCGTGAGCATGCATTCGAGACTCTTCAGGGTCGACAGTATCGTGTTTGCCGTAGGCTGATGATGTTGATTTGCTTCGACTAGGTCGAGTAGAACTGTTTCTTCGGAGCATATCCCCTATGCAATGCTTACAAAATGAGGTAAACGTGAATGAATTGAAATTAAATGCGTGATACAGCTGTTACTTGCACGCATGTATTAACCAAAATTTGATTGAACCAAAAATTTGTGAATGAACGACTTCAGTAGAGACAAGACACGATATTTTAAGAGGTGAAAACAGAATTAGCTATTCGAACAATGCCAGAAGAGTTCTTTCCGTCAACGCTGGTTGGGGAAAGAGCTATGGAAGAACACTCGGGATAGAAACACATCTAAGAAGTCACCACGCTGAGAGTTGTCACGGAACTTTCACTATGATTGGAAAGAATGAGTTGTTACAATTTAAATATAAATACTGGTCTATTTAGTCTTACGACACGAGACCCCCTAATGTTCCTAAACGCAAACGCAATAAAAAGCCCTGTAATCAAAAGATGCATATAGTGACATCCAGCCGGCTCCATCCCATGACCATCATAACAAACTGAAAAGAAAACAGTAAAGGACCATGTCCTTCAATATCTATGCCAAAATATGTGACATCAAGATGTATCTAACTCTAAGAGCTGAACTCCTCAAAAAATCCATTGATCTCCTCATCGACCATCTTTTGAATCTTCTTGGAAAGCTTCTCAGTCTTGGAAACCATAGATTCAGTTCCCTTGACAACCTTGCCAGATAGCATGTTGAAGTCATTCTCGATGGCCTCCTCCAAGAGTTCAATGGTGGTTGGGAGTTGCTTGGATCCCTTGACTGCATATCCACCAGCCTTGATGATGGAGGTGTAGTTGGAAGATCCACCACCGTTCCACGCAAGGATGTTCTGGGTGTTAGATGGAACGTCAGAAAGAGCACCCTCGGTTGCAACAGAGAGGAGATTCTCCTTCATTTTCTTGGGGGTGATCTCAGCAACTGCGTAAGCAGAGTCGCTAGATGGTTGAAGAGAAAGGTAGTAGGCTAAGAGACCACAGACGTGGGGAGAGGCCATGGAAGTACCAGAGATGGTGTTGACGGCATATTTGCTACCGATCCAGGTTGAGAGAATGCTCAAACCAGGAGCAAAGATGTCGTTGCAGGTACCGTAGTTAGAGAAATAGGCGCGGGAGTCATCGAGAGCGGAAGCACCAACAGTGACGGCGTTCTCAGCAGCAGCTGGGGAGTAGTTGCAAGAGTCGGCGTTATCGTTACCAGCGGCGACTGCGAAGTGGATACCAGCAGCAACGGCACCGTTAACGGCACGATCGAGAGCAGGGGATTTGCCACCACCAAGAGACATGTTGGCAACGGAACCCTTGAAGCCCTTCTTTCCCTCCTTAGCCTTTTGAGTGTGGGAGTTGGCAGCCCATTCAACACCCTTTACAACATCTGCCATGGTACCAGAACCGTTGGATCTAAGCACCTTGACGGCGTAGACATTGGTCTTCTTGGCAACACCATATTTCTTACCAGCAACAGTACCAGAGCAGTGAGTTCCGTGTCCGTTTCCATCCTCATCAGCATCGCCAGATGGGATAGTCTTACCCCAGTGTGCACGACCTTCGAAATCAACGTGTTCAGTGTTGGTTCCAGTGTCAATAACATAGGCATCGACTCCCTCACCCGCATCAGCGGCATACAAGTATTTGTTGAATGTGGCAAAGCTCAAACTATCTCTATGCGAGATACGAGCCAAACCCCAAGGAGCGTTCTTCTCAGTCTCGCCACCATCCTCTAATGTGTGTACGACGGAGTCTTTCTCAATGTATTCGACCTGTAAGAGTAATGATTAGTATGACTGTGACGTAAAAATAATAGACCAATAACTAAGAATGATGATGAACCATCACGTGGGATGTTGCCGCTTGCGTGTGAAACAAGACGGTTGATTGAGCCAACAACAATAGGCTTATGAGGCCTTTGTTGGCAAAGTTGAGATAAGGGGAAATCATCAAGATAAGGGTAGTATTTATCCAATTGGAAACGGAATAGATGGGAGAAAGCACGCAATTGATGCCAAAATGATGAGAGAGTGTTGTACTTACATCAGGATGTCTTCGGACCTCTTCGATGATCGAGTCATCAAAGTGACCGGAGTAACCCAAGAAGTCACCGGCGATATTATATGTGTGCTTGAGACCCTCGAAGATATCGGTGGTAATTGGGAATTGTCCTCTCTTTCGGAGCTCGGTTCGTTGAGCCTCACCCGTAGTGTGAATGTTTTGAACCCAACTGTGATGCTCACTGGCAGATGCCTCGCTGACGTGCTTCTTGAATACAACAATGTAGGAGTCTGGGACCTCTACAGAGTTTGCAGATGAAAGGAGAGGAGCAACACCTTCGTGAATGGTTTCAGTGCTGAAGGTTGGTGCCGAGGATACCAGCAGCGGCAAAAGCGATAAGCTGATGAGCCCACGCATGTTGAATAGATAGATGTAATAGAAGTTGATGGTCTGTCTGCCTGCGACTTTCTATGAAAGAGATAATAAAGGCTTATGGAGATGGATTGAATATCTAGAGATGATGGAGTTTGATGAATGAAGAACAGTATTTGAATTTGTAATGATGGAAGGAAGAAGGAGATGGATGATGGATGGTGAGAGAGTTGTTGATGTACTGCGAAGCTCGGGGAACCGACAAAGGTGCACTAGGCAACTACGGCGCGATGCTCGTTTGGGTTTAAACTACTTTGGGGGTTAGCGTATTAGTTTATCAGTGACGAATGGATCACGCAGACAAAGTTGAGCGAAGCGATAAGAGGTTGAAGAAGGGGGAAGGCTTGAGAAGGCTTGCATGGCTTATTACGGTAGAAAGAAAGAAGGTGTGAGGTGTGGATAAGAAAGCTATCGTGGCTCTAGTAATTAATGAGGGTGTGAGGCAAATAATGCAAAGGGAATGGGTATGGGTATGGGCATGGGATGGGGGATGATGATGATGAATCCTAGATCCTGTCTTGTCTTACTTTGTTCGTTCTACTCTTTCGATCGAGTGGTTCTCCCCCGTACTTTATTTTCGAATTTTATTAGATATGATGGATAGGATGGGATAATTAATGGAATCTAATGGCTCTTTTTAAGTACCCATTGATCTTATCCATATAATTGGAGATCTCTGGATGTGATTGTACCGCGGCAATGTAAGCAAGCCCTTCCTTTGAATCATCGAATAGGAACGGCTTATTGAATGTTTCATACCAACTTTCCAGTTTATCTAGAGCTTACCTAATCACTTACGCTCAGGGTCTCGGTTCCCGTAGCTAAACAGGTACAAGTACGTACAGTACGGTGTTTACGTATCAAGCTGGCTGGATATCCACATCTCGCGGTATAAGTGAGTTGCATGATTCAGGTACGAGACGCAGCGGTACTCGGGTTCAAGCAATCCATTGATTGATAGATCTTCTAATAACAAGGCGGTGTATTTTATCATACTTTATCGGTTCATTCGGTGTGGCTTTTCCTATGATATGATTGATAGCAATATTGCAACATGATTTACACACGAGACCTATTCAGAAGATATGCATCTAGTCATCGCATACCTCCTAACCTCCTATCTATCCCTCCTATCCTTCCATCCTTCCTATTCTTCCTATCCTTCCTATCTGTCTATTACCCGTACTAACAGTCCGTCTCGGTATTTGATATTCTAAGCTCACCCCCAGTGAGACAAATCTCCGCATGATTTCCATCATTATTTCTATCAATATTACAATATTACAACTAGTGATTGAGTCAGAAGCGCTGAGCATGTGTCAACGCACATTCCGGCTTCAGGCTGATCTTCTAGAGAGGGAACTTACACGTGATTCGTGATTGATAGCTCCTCATAGCTCATAGCTCCGAAAGGGGGGATTTGAGGGGGGGTTCCTAGATGGCTTCCGGAATGGTAAACCAAAGTTGTTTCACGACCAAATTTTTTGAACTTCGATGCAAACGGATATTTTAAATCTCGAGAGAATTGTCGAGGAAAGAAGTTACCAGATTATCTTCGTACTTTTCCTTCTTCTAAAACATGGCTCACATACAATCATCAAATTTAGGCACTAGTTCTAAGGCTACAATTTTTAAACTGGCAAGGCCACCGGATATGTACATAAGGCTGACACCATGAAATGAGTGAACGACAACAACATTGGAGCAATCTACAATAAACTCATGGTAATTGCGCAGTTGAAATTCCACTCACTGCATCTGCTATCTCTATCTCCTCACTTTTCTCCCAAGTGTCAAAATTGGCTGTCAATAACGTTTCGCGTATCCCCACTTCTCGTACCAGTATCAAAACAAAGCCCAACTTCGATGCAAGTCAACCTTGATCGCAATCTAGAACTCAATATATCAAAACGACACAGGATTGAACGAACTCTTAGAAACTGGAAGAGCTTCAATAACTAATGCGGGGCAAGCAGAAAGGTTGATTTCCTAAGCTGGACGTAGGGCGGGGTGGAATATGTCGACACGAGGCCGAAGACATCGATCGTCGACTGCGGCTTCAACTCCTCCCGAAGCAACAAAAGCTACCGCAGAGCTACAAGTTCTCCTCGATGATTTGTCTACGGTCCTTCAACAGCGTGTCGAAGATGTATATCCTGATCTGCCATCAATTGTTGAACGAGTTCAGGCTATTCGAGTCTTTCTAATAGCATCCTCACAAACATCACAATCAAAAGATGACTTCCGACATCTTCATGGATATCAAATCCTGCTGAATACCCTTCGAGCATTTTCGGGGTTTTATCATCCCTTCAAAAGGAATCAGCAGGATAAAATACGATTTTTCGACCTCCTCGAAAACATATTAGGTGTGTTGGCACAGACATTTCGAGAGCATTATGGAAATAGAAGATACTTCAAACGTCGAGTTGAGGGAGGAGGCTGGGCAGCTTTAGAGCAAATAATAGCTAGCATTGGTATCGGTGGTAGTGAGTCTGATATATGGACGGAAGCGCAGCTTTTTGGGCGGCTTCTTGCATTCGCTTTGGACGACAAGAGATTTGAAACTTTATGTCAAATCGCCGCTGAATACCATCCATCAAGAATCAAGTCAAATGATCCCACAATATCCGAGGACGTCAAAGACACGCCAATTGCAACCCAAGACCCAAAGCTCGAGTTAGAAAACATCAAAAACGATGAAGGCATTCTCAGCTTGGTGGAGACTCGTTTGCAGGCGATCCTGCGCGAGAGCTCCTTGCTACATCATGCAGATATCGTTCCAATTATTATAGACTTTTGGAAAACCATACCTCGAGTTCCAAACCTACCGGTAAATCCAGCTGCATTGGTGGTTATTCTAACATTGTCAAAAATTTCTTCAATATCAAATCACAGTTTGTTGGCTTTGCATTCGACAGGAGTATTATCCACTCTGCTTCCGCTTGCTTTCGATCCTGACTCTCCTCTTGCTACCACTGAGAGACAGACCGTCGAACAGTTATGTGGTTCTTTGATATCTTTAGGTATTAGCTCTTTGAATGATGCCCAATACCTAGTCTCTAGCCAGTCTCCTATTGCTAGCGAATTCTTGCTTCGTACGATGAAGAAATCTCACACTCCTTCGTACATTCAATTTGATCTTTCTTTGAATGGTTTTGCTTCCATAGAACTTCCCACTCTAGCAAGGTCTTTCCCGCCCCCCTCGACAGTGGGAGGCTATACATTCACAGCCTGGATATTCGTGGACAAATTTGATCCAAATGCCCATACGACTATCTTTGGGGCATATGATGAGACTCAAACCTGTTTTTTGTTGGCGTATCTTGAGCAGGATACTCACAATTTCATTCTACAAACATCCATTTCCTCGTCACGACCGAGTGTTAGGTTCAAGTCGACAGCTTTTCAAGAGCGCCGTTGGTATCATATTACAATAGTTCATCGACGTCCTAGAACGATGACATCGAGTAAAGCGATTCTTTATGTTGATGGGGAATTCGCGGAACAAGTCAAATGCCAATACCCAGCTCCTCCGCCACCTACGAATGCCAGCACAGAAAGTTTTGCTTCCTTCACCTCAACTAGTACTAAGACACATCCAGTCCAGGCGTTTCTGGGAACTCCTCAGGATCTTTCCACGCGCCTCGGACGTGGTGTTGTCTTTTCTCGTTGGTCTTTGGCTTCAGCACATCTTATTGAGGATGTGATTAGCGACGACTTAGTAGCTGTTTACTATCGTTTGGGACCACGATATAATGGAAATTTTCAAGATTGTATGGGGTCTTTTCAGACGTATGAGGCTTCTGCGGCTTTGGGAATGCGTCAGGAGCTCATGCATCCAGGGAAGGAAGAAAACTCAGATATCCTCAAAGCTATACGTGGAAAGGCTAGTGTGTTAGTACCGGAGACTCGTATCATCTTGAGTATTCTACCCACTGCTATCTTGGGAGAGGAGGACCGACTGAAGGGACCGGAATCTCAACTTTTAAGGGGACTAAACCGAACAGCCTCGAATAACTTGTTCCAATTGACCCACAACAGTGGTACTTCGGTTGCTATCAATGGATCTACTCCCAGTATCAATGAAGCATTAACTAGAGCTTATGGCTCTGCAATTCTCACAGGTGAACCAGTAGTTATTGTTCCACAGGCTCTAGATGATGCAATGTGGAGACTAGGGGGGTTTACCGCAATTGGATTGAAGCTGGTCGAAGTCGCCAACACGAAAGAAAGTATTGTCCGTGCCGTCGAAAATCTGTTTGAGAGTATCAACGCAAGTTGGCGCAACAGCGAGGCCATGGAGCGAGAGAACGGCTACGCAATACTGGGCGCCCTTCTTCGTGGCAAGATGGGTGCTGGAACTGTCATTTCGACAAGGACGGGTAGCTCGGATAACTCCAATATGAGCGAGGATGATCGTGACAAACTTGGGTTTCGATTGTTGAGCCTGGTACTGGATTTTGTTGGTTATAGCCACGAGACACCCGAGGAATCATTTATAATTAACCCTCTTGCATATCGGATATTACTTGTTGACTATGACATGTGGCGGAAGACTGCTCCAATCACTCAAAGATTATATTATAAACAGTTCATTACATTTGGCGTTAACAGCAAATATCACGAATTCAATTCCCGACGCCTATTTCGAATGCGTAAGTTTACTACACGTACTCGTGATGATTACATTGGCTAATTCTGTATAGGAATTGTGAAAAGGTTTCTAGATGCTCTGAAAGCCGAATTGTTCCCTGCGGGTGTCTTTCCTTCTTTCATGGAAGCACTAACTAGCTTGGTGAAGTGCAATATGACAGCAGAGGTCTTCCGCTCTCTTGCTCTATTCATCACTTATGCATATCACAAACCTACAAGTTCTACTTCAAGAACTCCTAAGAATCCTGGATCAACGCTTCCGATACGCTCTGGCACGGTATCAAGAGGCCTCAGAAGACCAACCATTAGCACTGTATTCGATGCGAATGAGATGCTTGCGCCGATAATGACTAAGAGACAGCTTGGTAACAAAGTGCTTGGAATGTATACTGAGCTTCTGTGTGAGAAAGGCACCACATCAAACATTCGGAAATTTGCTAGGACTGTGACGAACAAAGTACGTAAATCATACACTGGATGCTCGCAACTTTCTCTAACCCCGTTAGTGGCTCTTACATCTCTTAACGGAAGATGATCCACAAGTTGTGGTCCTTGGCTCGAAGATATTAGCCCGCCTTTTAGTCATTCATGGCTCCAGCTATGCATCAAAATTCTCGAGTAAAACAGGAGGTTTTACAATTATGCGACATAGATTGAAGAGATGGTGGGACATCCCAACACTTTGGCCTGTCTGTTTTAGTATACTATTCGGACATGACGTCGCGGACATTGATTTCGAGCAGCCATTTGAGCTGTACAATCTTCTGGAGACATTTGGTACAGGTAAAGTTGTGTACTCAAATGTGCTACCTGTAATCATGACGATGCTGCAGCATGGATTGAAGGATGTGCTACGAAATCAAGATGATCCTGACTCGCCGCTTCATGATAAGGGCCATTGGAAGGACCAGGAGGCACCAACTGATACTCTTAAACTCCCAACTCGTCACAGGTCAATGTCTCTCACAAAAGAACTCGAATCTCGACGTAAGTTAGTTGTGTGTTTTCTTACAGAACCTTACAGAACCTTACGCTAACAGTGTAACAGAATCTAGGCAGCCTAAAAGAGAACAATTAGCGGAGCAAGTTGTTATTCTACACACCATTATTAGGTTCCTCGCGGACTTGCATAGCAAATCTCAAGAGTTTAGGGATTTTGCTTTGTCGTCAGACTATGTCAGACTTCTGCTGGCCGTTCTATTTCCCGTGGTCGTTAGTTCAGATGCTGTCAGTCCAGAGACGGAATTGAACTCTCGTGATTCTGCGTTGACTTTCGAGGGTGATGATGTCATCATTAGACCGGTGTCTCGCGTATCAGCTATGCCTATACCCATTGTCCGAACCTCAACAGTGAAGACTCTTCTTCCACCTAGTCCTACAACTCTCAGAGCGAAACCTCTTCGTCGGGGGTCATCATTTGTGTTGTTAACAGCTCGCCCTTCGGAATACAGTCCATCTTCTGCAAGACTTAGTCTAGTCATGTCGCCAAAGAAAAGAATCGCTACACAGAAAGTAAGTAACGCAATAGTTGAAGGTATGCTAGAACTAGCTATCAATGTCTTCATTGACCAAGTGATGGCTCGTAAAGAATTTCCTGGGTTTGGATTGTTCCTCAAAGTTCCTCCCGGATTTCAAGAACACCAGGCGTATTTCGAGTCGTACTTGCTGCGTAACATGATATCACAGCTTGGTACTACTATTCAATTGGACCAAAAGTCACTCTGGGAGCCTCGAGTCATTCAGAATATGGCTCGTTTTGTCCTCCATATAGGTGAAGCTGTATTTGAAGGCTGGTTCCTGGGAGGTGCTGAAACTTTATTGGACTTTGCAGGAACAATATTGGAATACTTAGAGCGACCCGAAGTCTCCAAGATCAAAAGTGTCCGACTGTGTAGCCAAGCTGTTGCTTCGATCAAAAGCGTCTTCCTTCGAGTCGTCTTGCTGCGTCTATCTGAGCTTGATGTGCCAGAAGCTTCTGAGTCGGAAGCATTGGCATTCATGGACAAGCTACTTTATTGGCAAACTGTGGTCTTGTCCGCCGATGTGACTGAAGATAACTTTCTGAAGCTTATTTGTTACCAGCTTTATGTTAAGCTAGTTGATGAAAAGGAAAACATACGCTTGGCTGCTGCAAACATTTGGCGCATATTGCTTGTTCAAAAGCCCGAAGAAACGTCCAATATGCTCCGTCATGCTATGCCTGGCCAGTACAAACATCTGGACTCTGGTTTTAAGAAGCTTACTGAGTTAGATAATGAGACTTTTGCGGAATGGGTTGATAGCTACAGAGCGGAGCTTGATGCTTTGTTTTTTGGTGCAATGTCTCGTGCTTGGGAAGACTTCGTCAATGCTGAGAATGAGAAGACCGAAGACACCCTTAAAAATCGCGTTTCCAAGCGACGTGAGAAGCTCAAGCAATGGCATGCAGATGATCTTAATGATGAGGATATATTGTTTCGTCATGACCTCGCATCAAATCTATGGATGAAGAACATCTATGCATCCGAACATCTCAAGCACCAAAGAGCACAGCAAGACCAGCAGGATAATTTCAGCTTTCTCGTGTCTACTTTTTCGAGAATGGATCGTGAGCTCCATAGGCCTTGTGCAGTTTTTGATCGCGGGGTCCCCATAAAATGGAAATTGGACCGGACCGAGGGTCGAAATCGCATGCGTCTCCGCATGCTACCGGATCGTGCTGCTCCGACCTATGATTACAAACCGAAAAGACGTCCCACGGAGACAAGTACAAACGATATTCTGCAGGTAAACACAAAAGTTAGCAGTATTGCTCCGACTCAGCACTTTGATTCAACACCCAGATCTGCAGTAGAACCATCTGGAGACTTTGTTGGTCAAAATGGATCCGATAGGAGGACGGATGATCCATCAGAGGAGACTCCAACTGAAAGCCCGGATAATGTTCAAGAAGAGGACTTTGAACTTGTTGACGACCCTAATGACCCTGGTGATGGCGATGATGGTTTCGAGGACAAAAACCGAAAGGTCATGCGCAGCCTTCAAAGAGGAGATTCGGTACAACACGTTTTTAATATCTCACGAATCATTGGACTTGAGGCAGTTGAAGGCCTATTGATTCTAGGCAAGGATTCCCTCTACCTGATTGACAATGTCTTCCAAAGATCCGACGGGGAAATTGTGAATGTGGCAATGGCTCCTAAAGAGGAACGCGATCCTTATTTACAGATGATCGCTGGTCACAAAGCAAATGAAACAACACCTCAACCTCTCAGAACCGAGCAAGAATCACGAAGTTGGAAGTGGAGCGATGTCATTAGTATATCCAAGCGTCGCTTTCTGTTTCGGGATGTTGCAGTGGAAGTCTTTTTCACAGATGGTCGTAGTTATCTACTTACGTCCATCTCGGCTACTCTCAGAGACGATCTCTTTACTAAGCTTTCTTCAAAAGCTCCACATACCAATGGTAGTTCTGTTTTGCCAAATCCAGAAGATGGCTGGCGTCTTGAGGCTCTCAAGGTATCGGACGAGGCACCTACTACTTTTGGCTCTAAATTTGGTAGCATCTTCAATTCTTCTGCTTGGAACCCAGCAATGCGACGATGGGCAAAAGGAGAAATCTCGAATTTTCACTACTTGATGCTCGTCAATACGATGGCCGGTCGTACTTTCAACGATCTCACTCAATATCCCGTCTTCCCTTGGGTTCTAGCCGACTATACTAGTGAAGAGCTAGATCTTAACAATCCTGCTTCTTTCCGAGATCTATCAAAACCAATGGGCGCACAGCACAACTCTCGTCAAGCGGACTTTATTGAAAGATACAAAACATTTGCAGAGATGGATACCAGTACACCTGCCTTTCATTATGGGACCCATTACTCCTCAGCCATGATTGTTACATCATATCTAATCAGACTTCAACCTTTTGTTCAATCATACTTGCTACTCCAGGGAGGTAATTTCGATCATCCTGATCGATTGTTCTATTCGATCGCGAAAGCTTGGGAGTCTGCGTCTAAGAATAACATGTCGGATGTGAGGGAGCTGATACCAGAATTCTTTTACCTTCCAGAGTTTCTCACTAATAAGAATGGATACAATTTTGGCTTACGACAAGGGGAAGGCGGAGGTATAGATACTGTCGCCCTTCCACCATGGGCCAAGGGTGATCCAAAAATATTCATTGCTAAACATCGCGAGGCTTTAGAAAGTCCATATGTTAGTAAAAACTTGCACCAGTGGATTGATCTTGTTTTTGGTTGCAAGCAACGTGGAGAAGCTGCTATCGAAAGCGTTAACGTATTCCATCACCTTTCATATCATGGTGCAAAGAACCTTGATACCATCGAAGATCCTGTCGAAAGGCTAGCTACCATTGGAATCATTCATAATTTCGGTCAAACTCCTCATCAAGTATTCCCTAAACCTCATCAATCTCGAGAAGACATGCGTCAAAAACCAAAGAGACTTGATACTTCCGCTGAATCTCTGACACGATTACCCTTTCCCTTGATCGAAAGTCATGAACGTGTCGCATCACTCATTTATTCCTCTAAATTGGATCGACTACTCTGCGCCACAGCATTCCGCCTCAATCTTCCTCCGACTTATGATAAATACCTAGAATGGGGGTTTGCCGACAATAGCGTCCGTTTCTACTTTAATGACTCCAAAAAGCTCGCTGGTCTCTTCGAAAATCTCCATCAAGGTCAATTATCTTCCGTCATCTTTGCCTCATCACAAATTCTCATTACAGCCGGTGAAGATTGTGTTCTCTCCGCCCATACAATCATAACTTCTTCATCCAAACCTGTCGATCTCCAACCTCGCTCTTCCCTATTCGGCCACAAAACACCAGTCACCACTCTCGCAGTCAGCACATCCTTCAGTACCATGCTCAGCGCCTCATCTGATGGTCTCGTCCTTCTCTGGGATCTAAATCGCTTAGAATTCGTCCGCAAACTCACACATGGTCGACCTGTCGAATGTGCTCGAATTAATGATGTGACTGGCGATATTATGTTATGTCGTGGTCAAAAGGTTGCTCTATATACCTTAAACGGCGAAGCACTTCTCGAGCAAAATGTCTGCGCGGATCTAGGACACGATGATTACATACACAGTTGTGCGTTTTACGAAGGTACTGGAAATGAATGGTTGGAGAGTACATTACTTTTCACGGGTCATAAAAGGGGAATAGTGTGTATATGGCGGAAAATCGTGGGTGAACAAAGTGGGAAATGGGAGTTGGAATTGGTGAAGAGACTGGATCATGTGGATGGGGCAAGGAGAGATGCTAGTGGGAATGGATCGGTAGGACCGCCCGGGAGGAGATTGACGGTCAATGGAAACGTGGAGGCAGGGATTAGTTGTGTGGCACCGATGGAGAAGGGGGTTTATACTGGGGATGAAGAGGGGAGAGTGGTAAGTTTCTTTATTGTTTATTTTTCTCGTTGGTGATGATATTGTCGTTATGAAGAGAAGCTAATCATCATATCAATAGTTTGAATGGACATTAGTCCAACGCGAACGATGACATAAATGTAACAAAGTTGAGGCAAGGCAAGATATACAGCGAGGTATAAATCGATATATCATGATTCATGATGGCCTATACAAACAAGGAGTAGAATGGCGCGGTGTGTTATGATCATCGAGTTTCCAATACATAGCCTAGATTAAAAGAACAAAAGACACAATGAGGAAATACACATGACTGGGAGGCGTACGGCGCTTTTTTTCGTCCAATCCCCTTCATTTAGTGCTTTCTTTCTTTCTTTCTTTCTTTCTTCATCTTGGGGATGTACTCGTACTCGTACTTGTGTTTGCATAAAATGGAAATGGAAATATCAAGGATGGGTTAGTGTAGGGGTTTAACAAACATATAACACGCTTTCACTGAGTTGAGTAGCTAGCTAGCTCTTCGGCTAGGTTTGATTCTATTCCTGGATTGATTTTCTCTTTTGATTTATACGATGCGGGAAGGGAGTGGATGGAGTCAATGGAGTGTTTGTTGATGTGATGGATGGCATTGTGGATTTTCTTGCGATGTTTTGGAGGATCGTTTTGGGGGTGTGGGTGAGATGGGAAAATGTATGTAGGATGTGGATGTGGATATGGATGTAGTAGATATTCAATACGAGTATGATGAATTTTTAAGATTGTTTTTACTGAGTGGTGTAAGTCTATTTATATTGTATTGCTGGAGTTATGCGTCTGGATTTTTTATACCAACTCAACTTAACTTTGTCCATCTCTATTAGCTCATCGGACCTCGGCTAATCTTCGGACACATTCATTTACACCACTTTCTCTCCACTCCACTCCAACCACCCCACCCAAAAAAAAATAACTATCGCATCTGCACTTAAAATCCAACTCCAATTTCCAATCCCCTCTGCCCCCCGAACCAAAAATGAGTCCAGATATATAAAAAATCAACAAAAGAATACATTCCGAATCCGGGAATCGAACCCGGGGCTACTCGGATCAGTTTCAGAAAGAGACATGAAAGCGAGTTATGTTAACCCCTACACTAATTCGGATGTTTTGGTTGTTTGTTGTTTGATGGAGGGGAGTGTTGGTTGTTGGGTTATATTCATACTAATTGTTTTTTGTAGGAGGATAGAATAGAATAGGTTTGAATAGGTTTATAATGGATGGGTTTATATATATATAGTAATCGAAATCCCGAGTATATAGATATAGATACTAGTACTCGTAGATATAGATATATCTATTTTGATTCAGTATATTTGGAACGCTATACTGAATCAAAATCGATATAATTAATATACTCGTATGCAGCGAACGAAGATCTAGAAATAGAGGTTGACTCAAACTTGCATAATTCTTTCTTTTATTTATTTTCTTTCCATCTCCATCTCCTGCTTCTCTTCTCTCTCCTCACTCATTCATTCATTCATACTCCAAGTCCTGCTTATGCTAATGCTTAAGCTTAATATCGAGATATATACGAGTATAGACATTGGAGATGCAGGTTTGAAGATAAACCACTTATGTTATCATTCCTATCAAGGCTATCATCTCGTCTTTTCGACCGTCTTTACTCAAGAGGAATATAATGTATTTTCGACTTTCCTTTCCACGTCCACGTCCACGTACACGTCCACTGCCTTTTGCCCGTTTCCACTCAATAACTCTTGATTCTCATCCTTCCAAACTCTTCATCTCCTTCAACCTCATCCTTCTTCATTTCTATACATCTTCCCTCCAAATCCCGAATTTCTATCTCCTCTCCCCCCAAATCTTCAAATTACCACCCTAAATCATCATCCCCATTTTCCCAAAACACAATTATAAGATGACACATCTCCCCAACCTTCTTATCCGTTGATATTTCTTATCCACTGGCGAATGAACCTCATCATCAAATTCCGGCGTCGATCGATTATTATCTCTACGGATAATTTGCCTGCAGAGATCTATGAAAACTTCATCCACATTTGCTATATTTGATTTTCGTTAGTCTCTCTCGAACTCAAACCGAAACCAAACATCTCCAACCTCTCTCTCTCATCAATCCATTACCGCCGCAACTACCTACGAACCAAACAAATTTCCAAAAAGTAAAAGGAAAAAACTCACCCCTCCTCCTAGCACTCGTCTCATAATACGGTGAATTCCCCCAACTCTGACTAACATTGAAAGCCGCCTGTCGACTAACCATACGATCTTGTTCGAGATCACTTTTATTCCCCACAATCACTATGGGTACATTATCATCATCTTTTATGCGGATGATGGTTTCGCGAAGTTCGCTCAGTTCGTTCAAGGAGCTTTGGGAGGTGATGCTGAAGACGAGGAGAAATCCTTGGCCGGTTTTCATGTAGAGTTCTCTGGAGGGGGCAAGTTAGTGGGAAGTAGGAGGAAGGGGGTTGGAAGAATCAGTTGGATTGGAGTGTAGGTACCTCATGGCGGCTGGAAGGCTGTTAGTTTATATGTACGTGTCATATGATATGGGAACGAATGAAGATGAAAACTTACTGAATTGTTCCGTGCCAGCGGTGTCTAATCTATATCGCGACAAATCAGTATCTAATTCTCAACCCATGAAATGGTAAGATGAATCTCACATCTCCAACATGCATTGTCGTCCCTATCCATCCAAAGAGCCGCGTTAGCATAAAGTTCGTTCTCCACTACCCTTGTTCACCCATTTGCCAAGCCGGAGAATTTCCCCCAACAAACTCACATCAACTTCAATCATCTTTCGATATGAATCCTCAATCGTTGGATCATAACTTTCAATCCAGATATTCTGCACAAATTGCGCTAAAAAGACACAAGCCGTAAATCAGCAACTCGATTTTTGCAAACCCCCTCCTTATTCTCGGATCTCTCCTCCATCCATCCCCTTCCACGTGCCTCCCCACTTCGGGCTTCAAAATTTCAACCCCCCAGCTCGACTCCCCGGAAGATAGTGGGTCAGAATATCGGCAAATAAGCCAAAAGGATCCTTACCGGTTAGGCAACTCTTGCCAACACCACCTTTAAAGATAAACAAACAAAATTAGCCCTCAACATCCTATCTTCATTTGATATCTCTCCACATTCAATCGTTCCTCGATCAAATGATTTGAATAGAAAGGAAAAGGGAAAGGAAACTCACCAGCACCCAAAACCACAATATGATAATCTCTCCTAAAAACCACCAATCACCCATATCAGCCAGCTATCTTCCCGGAACCCCAATATAAAAAACTTTACCCCTGATTCATACCTCCGTGCGTTCCATGCACCAACTACAACCAAAACATCTAGAAGTTCGGAGTTAAAAGCCAAAAAAAGAAACATACCGTGAATTCCTCGTCGCCATCTTGAATTAATTGACAATGTTGAATAAGCTGTCTGTCCTTTGAAGTGTCTTGAAATGTAAAAACCCCTAATATCTCTTCGTACGTACCCTATATCTAGATTATGGATAGATATCACACGTACGTACGTACGATTCCCAAGCTCTCAATTCACGAGACTTTAAAGTTCAACGTGATGTTCACTCTCCGCTCCCAAATAAAATATATCGCATACAAAAGATTCTGTCCGCCCCTTCACCTCAAATATGCAAACGAAAAGTACAATGTAAAAAAAAAATACAAAATTAAATAAACAGATAAATCGGATCGTAGCCCCTCGGAGTCTTTCCCAGAAGATAAAAGTTTGCAAAAATGGTAAATGGCTGTAAGCTCAACAGCACTTGTTGGAGGCTTGATATGATATGCAAATTGAACGTTGAACGTTTGAGAGGAAGTTTTCGTTTGACGCGTACGTGTGTGAAAGTCTTCTTCTTGGATTTCTCAAAATCGTAAGCAAGTATCGGGCCACCTATAATCTTCCAAGTTTCCGTGAGTGGTGGATGGTGGTGAGCAAGAAAAGTTAAGTTTGGTGGTAGTGGTGGTGGTGGTGCAATCGTTTTCTGATTCTCGAATTTCGGGGTTGAAAGTATATGTATGATGAATGTATGATATGTAAAGATTCTTTAGACAAGTATAGTAACCTTAGTCTTTTCGGACGATAAAATTAACAGTGAAGTGAAGAAATGAAAGGAAGTAAAGTGAAGTTAAGGTAAAGGATCCAATCGTTCACTCGTTCGTCGGTTGGTTCGTGAGGCGCGAGATCAGTCCTGTTTTGTCTAAGGTTGGTTGGTATGTGATTTTTTGGTGGTGCAGTTGATTGTGACAGTAGTAGCAAGGTGCTAGTTATTATTCGGATTATCTGTTTTTCCTCCCCGAGTGGATATTTGGATATTTGAGGTTGCTGTTGGCGCTAGAATGTGTACCTAGGTAAAAATGATGTATGAATGTGATTTTTTCTCAATTGAATATTTAAATGGAAGTTCATGAATTAAGAAAGGGAGAGTGAGCGGAAAGGGGAAAGGAAAAGGGGAAGACGGCGATTATGATAATATATTCATCCATTCACATGAAAATAGGTAAGTCGACGCCACAACACCCATCCACCAACGCCAACCAAGAAAGAAAGCACTTACCGGTACTAATTACTACCTAGCACTCGAATATAAAAAAGTATATCATCCTTCGTATATTCTTTCAACTAAACAAGCATACACAAGATTACGACATCTGTCTACAAGTTTCTTGCCATGCAAATCGACAACAATTCTCCATGAGTACCTGAAAACAGCATTTTTCAGGTACGGGAGACCCGGGATTTGGTGTCGTGGCACTAACCTAAGCTATGGACCCTAGAAAACCCTGTGGGAAATTCTTCCTGGGTGGCATGCACAGCCCTAACGATGGATCAAATCATGGCGAGGTTACCCTGACGCCACGTTGTGTCTCTACTACGGAGTACCTGCCTGTCTATTCTTCACGTTGTGAGGAGGTGGTGTGGTGACGCTACGGAGGAATTGTAAATGAATGTACCTGCGGGATGGATGGGAATCGTAGGATATGCATGTGCTGGATTGGGATTTGGATTTGGATGGGAAAATTAAGATGAAATTG
Source organism: Sclerotinia borealis F-4128 (assembly GCA_000503235.1). NCBI lineage: Eukaryota > Fungi > Ascomycota > Leotiomycetes > Helotiales > Sclerotiniaceae > Sclerotinia > Sclerotinia borealis. The sequence continues at coordinate 36,988 of KI628668.1, read as the reverse complement.
AAGATGAAAATCGAAGTGGAAGATTGTAGTGGACGAGAATATAATTTCCTTTACTCGAATAGATAGGATACAGTAGGAATCTGGAAATAAAAATCTGCCAAAGGACGTGAATTATATTCGATTGCAAATATATTTATACAATCCAATTCCAGAGAAGGCATCTTCATCTATCACTAGGCAGATTCTCCTTTCCTTCTTGTACAACCAACCACCTATCCATCCATCTACACATCCATTCATCCATTCATCCGAACTCGAGTAACATTCCATCCATCTCATCTATTCCGTTACACAACACACAAGCACACAACCCACTCTCCATCAAAAAAACACTTTTCAGCCTTCTTTCGAATTCAGCTTGACATCGATCAAGTCAAATGTCGTGTAAGGTTTGGTGCCTTGAATATCGGCCCTTAAGTGGTTGGGGGTAACGTTCGCATAATAATTATAGTATACAATACTCGAATCCAAAGCTGTGAAATCTTTGGAATTTGCGATGAAGGGGGTTCTTTCTCGGGTATATGTCCTGTCGTGTCATCTAGTTAGTATTAGGTAGGAAACACATTTGATAGACTTTTACGATTGAGCTGTGTAGTGTTTTGTTACCGGATTAGGATGCGGTTTTTTTTTGAGTTTGAGTTTGAGTTTGAGTTTGGATTTGTTTCTATTTTTATATATTTATCTATTTTATTTTATCGGGGATGAATTCCCGAATTCCATTACTTACTATCACTCACATCGATATCCCATTACAAACCCAACTTCCATACACCACATATCTACCTACCCTCATTACTTAATATCGCACAAGATACCGGGATAGTAAAGTTACTAGGTATATACCCCCGTTCCTAGTCTAAACATCGCTCTTCACGACGAGCGTAACGTCCACAATACATACACATACACATACATACATATATAAACAAAATATAAAGAACCATCCATATCCATATCCACCACAAATACCTACCCATTCATAAAAACCAACTAATAAGGATCCCACTCCAACCTCCTTTCCAACAAGTAAGATTCCACCGGGACCCCCCTCCATTTACTCGTATTCCCATCCAAACCCGTCACATTCACATCAAAGAACTCCACTTCAAACCCCATCACCTCTTTCCAACCACTAATCAGCCGTCTCCAATAACAAACTTCCGCCGCCGGCGTAAGATATCTTTCTCTAAAAACTTTCACACTCCTATTTGCAATATCTTCTAGGTCTCTAGAATTCTTCATCCTAATCAGCTCCCTCACCTTCCTTTCCAAACCCTGAAACTCCCTATCTACCTCAATATAATTCTGCTTCTCCCCATCCTTCTTCATCAACGGATGGAAAAATTCCATCCACTCCAATTCATGCGCCACGATCACCGATCTACAATTCCTCAGATACTTCAAGCGAGCCGAATATGAATTGCCCTCGGTATGCGCCAAGAATTTATACCGACAATGATCATGCATAGTCAACAAATCATTCCTCATACTCCCCTCATCATGCCAATCCAACGTCTTAACATCCGCCCACTCCTTCCCTCTCGTAACCTCCACAAACCTCTCGCGAACCTTGAGATTCATCGTCGCGCCGCGCCACAATAATTTATCGATTTTGCGACTCCAGGGCCAATCGCCATCGGTGCGGAGCGCCTTCATCTGTACTTCTCCATAACTACCGATTTTCGTCTCCGGCCAGGCCCAGAAGCCGTATTCGGGCATGAGCCAGGTTTCCGTGTGGTGTGCTTGGCGTGCGTATAGCCATTGCGGGTGCCCTTCGAGTCGATCGTCGACGTTCATCGTGAACTCGATGTTGGGGAGGGGCTCTGGGGAGGTGAGCATCGCGCGGTGAAGAGCGTGCAGCGTAGCTAGGCCGCGCGAGTAGATTTGTCCGTGTGTGTCGATTATGTATAACTATGCCTTTCCCATTAGCTGTGATCCCGTCTCAATACCTTCCTTTCATTATTTAAAGGAAATATAGGTAGGTAGGTGAGTGGGGGGAACCACAAACCTGCTGATCATAAATCATAGCCCTGATAAATCCATTCAGTCTTGGCGTATCATCAAGTTCCTTCCTCATAATATTTTTCTCCCTCCTCAACTTCACCGGGCGTTCCACTTCCTCAAACAATCCGGGAAATGCTAAATCGCATTGTCTCTGCGTCAAGAACAAATTCCGATAATCCCTCGTATAATTCCACCTTCCATCAAATCCCAATCTATCACTACTTAGCCCAGCATGCTGCTGCAAAGCATCCACAGCAGTATGGTCATATCCACGCCAAGCACCAGTCTTCTCCCGCGAAAACCTTTCAGGGCGCGATCCACAGAGCAAGAAAAGTAAAGCGAGAAGCAAAGCAAGTATGAAGGGAAGAGGACGACGACAGGCTGCACTGGCTATATCGTTGAAGATCGCCATGTTGATACTTTTCGATGCAGATACATGGAGAAAGAAAAAAGTTGCAAAGAGCAAGAATTCATGGTGTGAGTGCAGTAGATAGATTGAACGATAAAGAGTGAATGAAAGTAAGGGGTGAGTATAATAAATAGATTAAACAATAAAGAGTGAATGGAATGGAAGTAAGGGGTGAATACGCCAGGCGAGGCTTTCAGATATCATATATAAATCAGGAGCGCGTACCTTGTGCGGACAACATAACATAACTTGACATGACTTGACTTATATCATAGATCTACTCCAGTATATCCACAAGACCAAAGAAATTTCTCAAAATTCATCCCATAGAATTGAAAGAAGTTTGTCGTTACGGGGAGTAGAGTTTCAAAACACCGGTCCTGTAAGAAACACCTAGAACAATTTTTGAGTTACGTTACCCAAGATGCACTTGTAGTTATTGTTATTGGAGTTGTTAGAATTATATATATATACTCGAGTATATATTCGAGTATACAAGAACCTGTCCCGTCCCACCAATCAGATTTATATAGTATAGTACAGTAACCCACCTACTTACCTACCTACCTACCTACCTACCTACCTATGCAATTACAGTACCTAGTGAGTTCGGGTATTTTGAGCCATGCTATAGTGAGATTCAATTCATGATATTGAGCATCACATGTAAATGAAGGTTTGTATACTCGAATATAAATACTCCCCATGTGTAACTTTGAATATTATTGTGCTCGAGTACGGAGTACAGCATGTCATTCATGCCTGTACGAAGCGAGTTCAGACAATTTACACTTTACACTTTAAACTTTTGTTATTCTGACAACCATACTACCTATACACAGGTTCAATAGTCATGGTGATCAATTACTTTTATTGTAGAATTATATATGCATTTATACAACAGATGCTGATGTTCCTTGCCACTCATAAGAAACAAGTCTTATTTGCAAGGCATTTCAAAAGCTCCATTCCCAAATGCAATCATCCCCAAGAACTCCGTAGCCAGATGTGCAACCTATCGACCCTCAAAATCCATGACACCAATAGCAATCCTGTTCCATCCCGCTCCTCTAATTCAGCAATAGAAACGAAGCGCCATGGAAACACTTTTGTTCATCGTGTGTATCATGCCCCCCTCCCGCTCCCCAGTCGGTCATATATGTACAAATCATGTGTTGATCGTTCGTGTATCGCATGCAAATTTATTTCATGGCTTGTTTTCCCTTATTCGGCAATGTCCTAAGTCCCGAGCTCCTCGCTTGATCTCGTTCAAGCAAGAGTGAAAGCTGTGACCTGCTTTTACTGAGAGGTCCCGAAGGTGCCGAAGCTACGCTCTGTGATAGACCATTAGACGATGCTACTTGTGGCATTGATTTTTTGGTAAAGAGGTCTTTCATAAGAGTTCGAGCTTTGCCCTTGCCTAGCCCATCTGGAGACGCAGGTGTCGTTATGTTTTGGTTGCTATCGCCTAAATCGAGATGACCAGTAGCATCAGTCAATGTTGGCGCTGAGCTGACGATGCCCTTGAATTGGTGTTGTAAAAGATGCTTTCCACTCGTCTTCCTGTAACCAGGGGGTTTTCCATTGCTCGAATCCTTGGACGTGATCGATACCTGAGAATCTGAACTTGGAGTTCCGGGGGGTAACATGTCGGCAGTTTTAGGATTTTCAAGAAGCATTTTTTGCACCTTGAATTCTGCCTCGCCAACAACATGCGCCGGAGCCTGGTTATTCAGCAGTGTCTTGAGGGGGTTCGAGGGACCAGGCTGGGTGGACTGGGTGGGCTCTACCTCGACAATCTCCTCACTAGTACTTGCAAGTTTGCGCGAACCGCCTCGAGTTGGAACGGCCGATTTGGAGGGAGTCCGCTTCGTAGGTGAGGTTGTAGATCGTGGAGGTAATGTGTTCTCCTGCGTGTTCTGATTTCTGATAGGCTGTACAGACAACGGTGGTGGCCTTCCCAAAAGTCTGTTCTGTTGCCCTTGTACACCTGGAGCTCTTGCCGCGCTGTCATTCGAAGACTGTGAAGTTTGTGAACTCTGTCGCCTGACAACAACCGGTCTCTTCTTCTTGGAAGCCGACGCAACAAATTTCTTATTTGCCGGTGCAGGCATTAACTTTCTATCAACCTTCCCTTTCTCGATCTTCTCGTCGATGGTATTCGTCTGCTCAACAGGTGGTGAAGGTGATTGTACTACAACATGCTTGTTTGTGTTAACAGCATTTGACTCATCTTCTGAGACTGCCGGGGATATGAAACGTGCAGTCGGCCGAGGGCCATTTCCTGAAGGACCTCTGGTCTTCTTCAATATTGGAGGTGGCATGGGAGCAGGTGTTCGCGAAACTGATGTTGGCGTGGTACTTGGTCGGCTCTCGTTGCGAGCACGGGCAACAGAGGTACTCGAGGCGGTTTTTCCAATACAGGCTGCACTATTCTGATAATCCAAAATTCAGTATGACTCCATGGTTTCTTAACAAATTTTTGCATACCATTGGCGTGTCACTTTCATAACGATTGGGTGGTCCTTTAAGTGGCACAAAAGTGTCTCCCTCTGAAATATGTACGAAGAGTCGAGCAACAGTCGAAGCATCCAACTCTCGACGCCGACTTCCCCATATCCGCCACCAATAATTCTCCAAACGCTCAGCTGTAGGATCGAGAAGTCTTCGTTTTGTTGTGGTGTAGACTACAAGATAAATAAGCTCAATACTCTACCTTTAAACAAGAGTTGTCAAGTACCTTTCCAGAATCTGGCTATTTCCGCTGGATCCAAAGGACTATTAATTCCCTCGATGGTACTTCCAATTTGCGGAGAATTGACGACGATGCCTTTGGGCAGTATCAACGCCATCTTCTCAACGTCACCAGAACCGAAAGTTGTGAAGCGACTGCAGCTCTTCTATGGCAGGCAGCTAGCCTACCTAGAAGTTGCTGCGTCACTGTGAAGGGAAAGACGCTTTTGCAGCTTATTCAGAAGCTGAAAACCAAGCAAGGAACAAGGTTTTGGATATTGACTTTGGCTGGTTGTAGAAAGGGACGAGAGTCGTTACAATATTTCGGTAGCAGGACAAGGTTGTGTAAGGAAGAGATCCAGGATGATAAAAAAGCTAGTCAAGCTAAGAAAGATAGTATGAGCTTTAGTATTTGAAATTTCAAAATAAAACTTCTGGAAGTATTTTAAACCTTCCAATAAGATTCCGTGTCCGAGAGATGGAGAGATAGAAAGAAAGAGAGAGAAGAGAAGAAGAGAGCTAAATAAGGGTTTGTTATGTGTATTATTAGTACGTACCAACGACCAGCCAGGAGTTGGTCAAAATGACAAAAGTTACTGGTTCGCAATTGATCTGAGGAATGAGAATTTGTTGAATATGTGAATATGTGAATATGTGATTGTGTGTGAATGTGTGTGAATGTGAGAATTCATATAGTGAATTTGTAAAGTTGGATGAGTAAAGACATCTGAGTCAGTTTGATCAATTCGATTTGTCGTCGGTTTCTGAAGTCTGAAGTCTGAAGTCTGAATGAAGTCTGAATGACAGCTATTCATCAAGGAAAAGTTCAAATTAAAAAAATTAAAATTTCCATGATAGATAAGTAAATCGAGTATTTTATTATGAAATCAAATAATAACGTGCACGGTACTGTATTGCTTGCTTGTTTCCTTTCGTACTCGAGTACTCAGCAGATACAGATATGAACAGATAGGTAGGTAGGTATGAATGGATTATGAAGCACACAGGAAAAATACGAAAAAAGTGCTGGTACCGTTAGGTTTTGATATCTGTTTTTAGTACATAACTCAATCAGGCAAAACTCCTATTTAAATAATTATTAGTTGATTGATCGACACTTATTAGACTCGGAAAAATGGTAAGAATCAAGAAAGAAATTTGGAAGCCTTGCTGAAAGGGATACCGTATTACCGGTAGATGGACCATCGATCAAAATGGAGTCGAGTCTGGGAGATCATATAAAGTGGATATGACAAGGCTGTTGGTTGTTGATTGTTGATTGTTGGTTGCTGGTGGTTGTTTTATTTGAATTGGCTTTTACATCATGTACTGTACAGACGGTATAGGAATGTATGCAAAGAATGTATTCCAGGTTGGATTATTGGAAGAGATCTCAAGTAATAATTTCTGTCCTCTCGCTCTCTCTCTCTATCTCTCGCTTTTCTCGGCCGTTATGTCGTTATGCGAAAAAACTTATGATACTTGACGGGATCTTAGATTTAATCAAATCAAAACGGTGGGAACCTCGAAGGGAGTAGCCGGTGTTGGGTGCTGGGTTGCTGGGTTGCTGGGTTGCTGGTGCTTAGTAGAGATCTTAAGTCAGGGTTGTTATCAATTCAACTCGGCTTGTTCTGTCAGCTTTCGTTGAAGTGATGTTGAATATCATCGATATCGTGATTTGTTTGTATGATACAGTGGAGATGGAGAGATGATCTCGCAAAAGGAAGGAATAGAAAGAGGCAAGGGAAAGATGATGAAAGTAACCGTTTCTCTCTTCTAGGATGCATCCCGTCGATACGGTATCACTCATGTATGTTCTTCTCTCCTCTGCCAAACATTTTCAACTATCACAAGAACCATTTCATGCGTAGGTATGCATTATAACCATAACTAAGCCTAGTCCGAAAGAGACATATATTGAATTGCTCTCCAATGTATTCCTTTCCATTGTATATGTGGATGTAACAACAAGGATTGAGAAGCTCATCCATCTTCCATTCGAAAGAGCTTGATGGGGAACCGAGGATCTCTATCCATTCCTGGGTATCACAAACAACACAAAGCATGCTGTGTTGAACGGCAATTGCAATTGCAATTGCAACGACTCATGACTTGTGACTTGCTTGCTATAGGAACTTAGGAAGTAAGCAAGCATCTTGTCATCCTGCGAACAAATATGAGGTTATACCATCTGCCTTTCCAGCCTTTACATAGGTAGCTGAAAAGCCTTGATGTGGAGAACCTAATTATACATAATCTTATACTCGAGTAGTATCAATGCAGGTTGATTTGAGGGATACGATGAGATGAGATAAGATTGACATGAGAATATCTTCGTTTCTTAGCTCGTTCGTTCGTCCGTCTCGTTGAAGAACATTTGCATCATCGTTGTACAATTATATACACTTATCGAATAAGCCAATAATAATCATGTTACTTTTGGAAATCGGCAATATACTACCTCCTCCCTAGGTAGCTCAATGTATATTCAGGGGCTTACGACATGCATTAAAGCACGAGGCAAAGAAAAAAAAGTATGGGATACAACGCGAGGCCGGTTTCTAGCCTTGAAACTGCCCCGAGCAGTGACAACAGTCTCGCATTCGAATTATGATCCATGGTACACGGTCTTATAAATCTTACAAGACATTACTCAATCTTACCGACTTAATCAACTATTCGGACTCACCGCCATCGTGAGATACTGATCGGTCTTCGGATAACCCATGGGAAAGCGCATCTAATCACTGATCACGAGCGAGTCATTGCTTGCTTCCTTTTGAGACACAGCAAGCAAAGTAAAGGGAACAACAAAAGCAAAAGAAGCAAAAGTAACGAACCAGACAAGGTCAATCCTTTCATCCCCCAAGAATAATCCCAACAAATACACATTCTCCATGCGACAACAAATCTCAGCCTACAACCTACATACCTTCCTATTCTATACTTTCTACCATAGCTTCCGTCACGATTTATCCTCGTTACATCTTACAATACTTTCGATATGTCGCGGAACCCTTTCCGATATCCAAGTATGGAACCGTTTCTGAACATCTGACCTCTTTTTTTTTTATCTCTCCGCCTCAATCTAAAGAAACGTCGTGTGACGCTTCATTGTACTCCCGCAACATCAACATCTCATTAGCAATCTAGAGTAACCACCACGATCCCATCCCAAACAAACAATCTATGTACGGATAAGTTGAACATCAACCATAGAAAATATCGAGATTTTCGAACCCAAAACATCTGAACCAAGATATCTACAACCAAGAATATCTGAATCAAGAAGATAGATATCCTAGCCAATCTTTTCCTTTTTTTTATATTGCATTTCGATATTTCTTAGAAATCCAAAAAAGTTACCAAACCCCCGGATTTTGGACCCCACTCAATATGAGCTCCACATGACTTACAATGTGCAAACGAACAATAAGGTAAACAACAACAAGTCAAATATGAATTCGGTATACCAAAACAAGACTTTGACAGATGGGATAATCCGTTTATTTCATTTGGCATCATCTCATCAAATCAATCTTGGGAATTACTCGAGCCTCATGCCTAGGTAACTTAAACCTCAAACCTCAACAAGCCTCATTCATCATTTTCAAGAGATAGGCAGAAAAATAGGATCTCTCCTATCCAACCACCTGTCCCGCGTGTTTCTCATGTTTGTTTCTCATCTCCCTCATCTCCCTCGTCTCCCTCGTCTCTCTCGAGTCTCTCTTTTAAAAAAGAGCATGCCCCCACGTCCCAATCAACCAACACACTTTTCAATGTCTTTCCGAGACACAATCTTCCTCACAAATCCAATTCAGGGGAACATCAGCCATGCCACCGAGCCGCCCCTTGCTCTTTATCTATCCCTCCCTAGAATCCATCCCTACCCACGCACAACCCTTCCATATAAGGTAATCCACCGATTTCTCACTTACTCTTACTCGCAAGAATAACCCAAAGATTCCTTCCTTCCTTCCAACCTTCTAGCTTCTTTTCTACCCCATCAAATTTCAGAGTAAGTTTCAAACTATCCATCTATCCACCCATCCATCCTTCTAGAAACGTGTTTTCGTTCTCCATCCCCAGTTAGTCAGTCAGTCCCTTGAATATCGCATCTCATCCTACCTAGCCTAGGTGGGGAGGTATTTCTACGCCGAGCAAGCATCCAAAATATACTCGTATTGAATTGGGCATCAATATCAATATCAACAACTCCCTGGTACTTAGGTACCTACTACCCAAGTACCTCAAACACACCAGCCTACCCGCCTACCACCTCGCTTACACCTAAGGTAGGTTAGATGAGCCTCAATGAATAATAAATCATCATTCAAATTTAACAAATACCTCACCTCACCACCTCACCTCACCTCACCTTTCTCTCACTATGTCCGATCTTCATATTGCAAATCCAACTGCAAATTACAAATATAGGTAGGCATAAGGTTACAAGAACAATAATAGGGCCAGATACCCAGGTAAACAAACCCCAGCTGAACCCATTTAAAGTTCCAACAAACAGATATAAACTTCCCGGATTTCCTAATCTGGTATCTCTTATATCATATCTTATAACTCGTATATCTCACCAAAACATACAGAGTAAAGTCCATACAAAAAAGCAAAACCAGAAAGTAACAAGTCAGCCGATATACCTTCCAGCTTCATTTCAGCCTTCAGCCTTCAGTCTTCAACCTTCAGCCCCAGAAGCATACCTACCCAGCATTGAAATTTCTCTCGGTACTTGTACCTACCTCGTAGCTACCTAGAACAATGTCATCTCAGGTATACTCAGTAGATAGCTAGGGCAAAGTATATTTGTATATGTATTTGTATTTCTACTCAAGTACATAGGTAGGTAGGTATCTTTGCGACATCACATTATATCACTTCTCCTCACTTCACATCACATTATGTTCTACTACATTGTATTGAATATAATATCTATTTACAAATACTCGAGTTACATATATCCACATCTGCATTCCTGGAATATATCTATCCATGCTGTGTTGTACTCGAGTACCACAAACACAAATTGGTCTGTTGTATTTGTATAGACATCCCATCCTATCCCATCTCATCCCATCCCATTAAACCCAAATATAATAAACTACCTACCTACCCACATACAACAAATCACCACCCACACTACCCACACTACCCCATTCCCCCATTACCCACCCCATCCATCAACCACACCACCACCACCCCGATTTTCAGGGGTCTCATCACGAGTTCAAATCGGAGATTTTATTGGGGCTGCTGTGCACCATTATCACATCACAAGTATGGTGTGTGTGTGTGTGTATGTGTGTTACAACACTGTATAACTATGGAAAGGGGACAGACAGAGAGAGTAGGGAGTTGAGGTTACACGTGATATCATGGATGAACGCGATGCAATGATGAAAGATTTTCATGAATGACATTTTGGCAGGTTGGACAAGTGACATGATGAGTGACGAATGAAGTATGTCTGTAGGTAGCACGTAGCAAGCATACTGTATGAAAATTCTATGTCTGCTGTGGTGAGAAATTTTTATAGATTTGTCATGCATGCTACATTAAGCCGAGTTGGGAGGGAGGGGAAGGAAGCCATAAGCTATCCCCACCTCTTACTCGGGTTCGAAAGTCTATAATATCTCTAAATATAAGAAAAAGCGCTATAAACAGATTTGATGACCCGTTGAAGATGAGGATCGATTATGTGAGGGTATAACCTCCGTCTACTCGTAAATCGGCTGGAGATCCTGTCAGCAAATTGGCTCAAAAGGGAGTGCGGAGAATATATTTCTTACCTCCAGTAACGTAGTTAGATGCATCTGACGAGAGAAAGGTAACGGCTCCCATGAGATCTTCGGGCTGACCCATCTTACCCTGAGGAATAAGGGAGGTCCATTGTTTCTTCAAGTCTGGGTTTTCATCCAAAATCTTCTTGGTTCTAGTATTTTGTCATCAGCATTGCCTTACATGAAAATTGCACCCCCACGGGGTCTTTCTGGGGCTCAAATCTTACAATGCGGTCAGCATATATCCAGGGGAGATGCAGTTGACTCGGATGCCAGCGTGAGCCCATTCGACAGCCAAGGATGAGGCGAGATGTCGGACGGCAGCCTTGGCTGCGTTATACGGCGCTTGAGGTTGTGGAACATTGACGATGGCACCGGACATACTGCCAATGAACACCATACTTCCCGGAGCCTTACGCTCCATCAAGTGCTTTGCGACCGCAATTGCAAACAGGTATGTTCCATCCACGTTAACGGCCCACAATTTTCGTATCCGATCGATGGGGTAGTTGATGGCCTCGAAGTTCTCTGTGAAACCAGCTGATGTCACTAAATTATCGATCTTTCCGTGCTGTGAGATAATTTCGGCTATGGCATTATCGACGGATTCTTGGGAAGAGACGTCTGCGTAGTGCGCCGTAACCTTGGGAACACTACAAAGATATGTAAGCCTTCGTGGTACAATAGTAGATCAACGATTGACTTATTACTTTTCGGCTCCTGGGTTCTCTCTTTTGAATGAAGCCATAAGCTCCCCGGCTTGCTTTGAGGCTTCGTCCTCTGTTGTCCTTTTAGCACAATATCACCATCAACTGTGCAAATGGCACATACTATTCATATCAACAATTGCAATATCGGCACCACTAATAACCATGGCTTGACTCATGACAAGTCCCAAACCTCTGGCACCTCCAGTAACGACACCAACTCTTCCTTCTAGAGAGAAGGATGCAAGTGTACGCTTGAAGTGAAGCCCACCTCTGCCTTGTACTGGTGCACTGGATGGCAATTCATGTTCTTCTGGATATTCAACGTGCACAGAGGAATCGGTTCTTGCGAAGGAACCTTCGTGTAGGGGGTCGTCGATCTTCTCGCGAAGGTAAGATGTGCTGTGAATTGGTCGCGAGGATAACGCTGGTGAGGTGCGAGGTAAAGCTGCCCTTGTTGAAGCTTTGGCAGCCCGAGCTGTATGTCGAAGAAGTTGTGTTCGGAACATTGTCGATATGATTGTGATTCTGCTGTTAGGAGACAAATATCCACCGACTAGAAAGAAGAGATCTAAATGACAGGAGGGATGATATTATAGAAGAAGACGCGGAACAGTTCACGATATCCAAAAAGATTTAAGAAAAAGGTCAATTGAAAGATGGAAAACGAAATATTGGAAGAATAGTGACTATTCTTATTAAAAGGGAAGTATTTCAAGAAAATTGGTACTTAGTTTGAAGTACTTGGGATGAGAAACGACAGCTACCTACGAATAGTTTGTACTAGGGATTGTTGACATCATCTGACAGTGCAGCTCCCAGCTCCTCTCCACTAATAGGAATGGAAATAATTGGGATTTCAGTGGAGATATCCATCAACTCGGTCTCGCTGCTATCGAGTTTTGCTACACCGAAAGTACGGGGAAGATAAGTAAAAGTTCAATATACAAAAGTAGAGAAAAGACATGGGGAAAGAATAGTGGCAAATGTGAAAATTGTCCAAAATGATATACGAGGTGTGATTGTTGAGACTTCAATAATTGAATTGCAGTAGAATTGCTCAACAGGTCTTGAACTCCTTCTCTGTAATTGATGGTAACAAGTACGAGGTACAGACCGCCGACAGTACAGTGCAGTACGTACAGTAGTACAAGACCCAAATGTAGTCAATCACATTTTGACAAACATGCATCGTGAGATTTTCTCTAAGCTTACCGACCTAAAGAATGAATGGATCGGCGAGCCGGAATGTATTGGCTTCAATCTTTCGCTTGATGGTTGCTGACAATGATTACATAATCATTTCTTATCAATCAGCCACATATACACTTGCCACACTACATTTGCCGGAATCATCTCTTTTCTACATTAACAAATCCCTGTGATTGGCTCATTTAGTCTAATGACACTTAGTGGAGGCTGTGCGCCACTAGTGCACCTCGCTGCTTCCTTTGACTATTCGACCCATTGAGACGCTCAGGCTCGATATGAAACCATAACTTCCTCTTCATCTGTTCGACACAACAACCTACCGCAACCTACCTACACTCACTCACTCACTCACATATTTCTCGAAAAATCTATACATTTTCTGATCACAACAATATTTCAAAAGACCTTATTATAAAGTAGCAGGTCTACTGGTCTCGAAAATATCCATTTCCCTTTAAGAAGAACGAACACAACAATACCCCACGATATCTCATTCCATCGATCCACACTCAATATGCGCTTCATCACAATCGGAGCGGGTGCTGCTCTTGCAACCCTTACTCAAGCATTTCTACTTCCTCCAACTATCTCGAAAGTTGATAGCGATATCGTAAATGCCTTATCTTTCGACGCTGCCATCGAGGCAGACGGTAGAATGCTGGCTGTCGACTGTCCTGGCTGTCCAGTTTTTGCTCGCGATCATCAAGGAGGTCGACACGATTTGAAGGCGGTGAATAGACTCATGTTTAATTTCTCCGTCTCACACGATAACGGACTCGATCGCGTACTTTTGAATGGACTTCAATTTTATCCCATCGATATGGAATCCAGTCTCGAACGTCTTACAGCTCCACAAATGATCAAGACAACAGAATCCAAATGGGTCCAAGCCGCAGAACCCGATCTTGGTTATGCTTTACGCATACATAAGCCGATATCATATTCAAAGCAAGATCAAATTGACTTGATCATCGCAACCCTAGAGATTATCGAAGTGAGAAACACATTTGTGGATACGGTTGATAGCATCGACCTCAAGATTCTTACAACATCAAGCGGAAAATTGATGATTGGTGATGCGCAAGTTACACCACGACCACCAAAGAGCCATTTATCTAATCCAGCTGATGATGGACAAGAATGCACAACGTTGCTTTGCAAATGGAGAGCCATTATTACTGATAAACTTTCGGCTCTCAAGAAAGGCTGTGGTGGCAAAGCTCAACCGGATGCTCATCACAATAGACCTCAGGGTAATGGACGTCCAGGTCCTCACAGTCATCATGGCGGCCATGGTGATCATGGTAGACCTCATCGATTTTCTCACAAACACCACAGTATCACCAGGTTCTTGCGGGGTGTTGTCTTACATGTCATTATTCCAGTCATCGTCGGAATTGTCGCCGGAATCACTGCCAGTCTTGTTGGTATGATGGTCGGACATGTTGTTATCTTCGTGTGGCGTTCATTGTTCCGCAGAGGATCTCAAGGCTCATACACCAAGGTTCAACAAGAAGATGTTGTTGTCGAGGAAGGTATCGAAGAAGACAAAAGCCTTATCCAACATCAAGGACCACCTCCGGTTTACGAAGATATTGTCAGGGAAGTCAAGGCATAAACAACAAGTTGAGAGAATACAATGGAATTGAAATGAAGTTATGCTGTGGGATCTTAGTAAAGGCTCTACCATAATCATACAAAGGGAGGCTGAATCGGGAAAGGGGGTTATTTTAGGAGTTTTTATGGCAAGATTGATGAGAATGGAGGAAAGGAAATGATCTGGGGTTTTAAGGAGGTCTCAGGGTCAGATAATGAGTAACAAGTACCAATTTGCTTTTTAAACAGTGTGCCAAATGTATGAATAATTCAAGCGATCGTCTATTACATCGGGATACTCCCGTATCTATCATATCATATTATAGCACATCGAACTATACAATGTTCCTTTGGAATGAATCACAATCCACAAAAGTTCATCAAGGTGATTGATTAGGTATAATAGATTTGGTAAAAATTCGCTACTCAAGTAAGTAGATAGGTAAAGTAGTCAGTTACTTAAGTCCCGAAAACTAGAAAAATAATCCGGATTCCAGAAAAGGTAACAAGGTAAGAAGGTAAGAAGGTAAGAAAGAATAGGAAGAAAGGGGAAGGTGTAGGAAGGTGTAGGAAGGTGTAGGAGTTGGATTTTGATATTGGAATGGGCACCAAGGTATCCATCTCTTCTCCTATCGTTTCTCTTCTCTTCTCTTCTCTTCTCTTCTTGGGCTGGCTGGCTTCAGTTTCCTCCTACGTTGATACTTTCTCGCCTTTTCATCGGCAGTTTGGATGAAGGAGGGGGTTTATTTGCAACCCCGCCCGACCCCCCTCCTGCCGCAAAAGTAAAACATTCTCATTCCAACCATTCCAACCATTCCAACCACTCCCCCCTTCCCTCCTCCCCCAAAAATGCAAAAAATAGCAAAAGAATAAAATCTCCCATCCCATGAGGATATGGCCAGGCCAAGCGGGCTCTTTCGTAGCTTGTTTGTGCCTAATTGGTGTATCAAATTTTCCTGATCGAAGTCAAGCTTTTGTTTATTGAACTAATTCGCCTTTTTGGTTGTTTATCGGATATATATAGTGTAAGTGAGTAGTGTAAGTGAGTAGTGTAAGCGAGGCTGGGGAGATTTAATTGGAAAGATTGGGGTTGGGGTGGATGGATTGATGAGGTGAGATAGGGCGAGGAAAGGCGAGGCGAGGCGGTTGCATGCATGTTACTTGATTGTTGAGATTGGAGGAAAGGAAGGAAGGGAGGGAGGGAGGGACGGACGGAGGGAGGATGGTTTGGAGGTTTGTGTATGTAGTGTTCTTTATTTTATGTGGTTTAGTTTTGGTTTGCTTGGGTTGTGTTAAGTTGGATTTGGATTGGATTGTGGAGTGTATATGTATGTGTATATATTTGAAGAAATGGTAAAAGGTAGAGGTTAAATAGTGTATGGGTTGTTTGTAGTGAATGGTTTGGAATATGTGTTTGGTTGGGGGAATTGGGGGGGAGGGAGTTACGCGAGCAGTATGGGGTATGGAGTATGGAGTATGTTCCTTTGTGGGGGTTTTGATTTATGAGGGAGTTTGTGGTGAGGTTTGTGGTGAAGTTTGTTGGGAGTGGGGAGGAGATGGGGATGGGGTTAAAGATGAAGATGGGGATTGGGAAGGGGGGTGTTGATTATGGATGGGTGTGAAATATGAAAAAGTTGGATGGATGTGTTGAAAGTTGGAAGTGAGATTTTATGGGATTGGTATGGTATGGTATGGTATGCTGGTGTTGATGGAATTGGGATGGGGGTGAGGATAGAGATAAAAATGGAAATAGAGATGAAGGAGACAAAAATGAAGATATAAATGTAGATAAAGATAGAAATGAAAATGAAGATGGAGATAGAGATGGAGATAGAGATGGAGATGGGAGGATGAGAAGGAGAGACAAGGTGAAAAGTGAAGATGCGGAAGAGGAAAATGTTTCGGGAAAACAGTATGAATCTGGTATGTACTCTATTATATATACGTTATCGCATATCGCATATGCGGCATCGAATGAGGATCTATGATGTGCAAGCAAAGGTGAAGGTGAATCTTACGATGAAGAGGGAGATGTATACAGTATGTTCTCTGATAGATTTCCAGTTCGTTGCATGGAAGTGTACAGTACGGAAGAGTGGATTTGGCAAGGGAGATGAAGTGGAGAAAGCTCTTCTTGGTGGTGCTGGTGTATTCCATGATGAGAGAGGGGAACATAGAAGAGAGGAAGATCAGGTGGAGAATTAGAAGGTTTAGGGATTTATGGTCCTGTTGGAATGGTACTAGGAGGGGATGTTGGAAAGGAGCTAAGTAAGAAGGGTGAGGGTGAGCCGGAATAATTATGATAGAAAGAAGGTTATTTGTTTGGACTCATGGTGAGTGATGGTGAAGTAAAACGGTCTGACGGAATGTTGGAGGGGATTCAATAGACAATTAAAGGTAAGGGGAGTTGGAGATTCGGAGGAGGTGTGGATGAAGAGGATGGGGCTATCGGCATCAATACCGGATATTGGATTCCTAGCAATGGGATAGATGTAAGTTGGTTCTGATCACCGGGAATTTGATGTATAGTTTGAGATTAATGTTTGAGAATGTATAGGCCATTTAGTTGAGGTAAGTAGATAACTGTATTCGAGACTTGAGGTGAGCCTGAGATGAGTGAATATCTAAGGTCTAAAACGTCAAGGAGAGTGCGTATTTAAACGAGTAGATATCTGAGAAAGTGGATCTCTCATAAGGCATGTATTTCGAGAGGCTATATATCTAGGAAGTTGAATCTCCGTCCTTGGATACTGAAATCTGAGAGAGCAAATTTATATCTAGGAGAGTGAATATAGGAAAGTGAATAGTGGAAGAAGCTGAATTTTCGAAGCGATGCTAAGTGGATGAAATGAGTTGGAAGTCTGAGAAATGGGTGAAGACCGAATATCTGAGCAGAGGTGAGTACTTGAAAGAACTCAAATGTCAATTTAGGATGATTGATTAGTTGATGCGACAAAAATTCGAGATGAGGTGAGTATTTGAGTGACTTAAATAACTTAAACAGCCCAGGAAGAGCAAGACTATCTAGTTTAAAACGCTCTCCATTTACTTATCGGTTCCCCTGAGCTAAGCAGTGAACTCCAAGCTCAATGCTTCTTCTCCACTGGCAGCATTTCACAATTATCAATACAGCTTATATAAGGCTTACAAGCCGACTTTGTGCTTTATTGTCATTTTTGTAGTCGTAACATAGAGAATGCTCTATGTGCCAAGCTGTTATCATCTGGCTGGTCAGAATATTTGATATTGGGGCCTAATATTCTTCATGTAGTGGTGGTGAGAACATGACAACACAAGGATAGGAGTAACGAAGGAAAATTGATACTTGGAAAACACCGATCCCTAGATTAAAAAGAAAGGTTTTACTATGCAACATCTTGAGGAAGGCACAGAAGATATTTTGCCTCGAATAGCACAAACGAAACCCTTTATTTGATCAAGAACCGAAGACTAAAGATCTAACTAACACTTGCTCTATAGATGATGGAACAACATTCTTTAGATGTTCAAATTCTCTGAATGTCAAGTGGTTTGGAAGGTCTAATCCATATCCTGGCATCAACTATTGGAGATTGGTACATATATCAGGAGCAAACGATCCACAATCTTGTGCCCACTGGCCACATTGATATTGCGCAACAGGGTGAGAAGGGAATCAGAAGAGAATCCTGCCATCCGGTCAGACAAGTCGGCTTTCATGCCAGAATAACAACATCTAATATGCATGACTGATGCGATATTCATCAATGTAAACCTCAAGGATACGGATAACATCGGATTTGAGCCCCTGTGTGTGGGTTTTTATCAACGGGGAATGCCCAATACGGCAGAAACCCATAGTGTCATCTTCCTCCTTGGGTCTCGAATCCGATTTGTTCATACCCCTTTATGTATCATCTTGCATCAAACGCATCTTCATCGGCGTTGATGTGGGACGAATGCTGTGTGTGAACTTTAAAAAACTGCGGGAATAGCCGAGGCAAGACTTTTCACTTTGTTTTTATCCACTGGTGGACTTGTCTTTTTCGACCACCTTACACATCTTGATCCTCATTCTTACAGATATTTGAACTATATTTTCACAGCTTTCCTTTTCCTACAGGTCAAATCATTGTGAATATAAAAGTCGATTTCTGCACGCTCAGCGGTGAGACGAAAATGATACGATGTGTCCCTCCAGAGTCCGTATACGATGAAGCCATCTCTATGCTGCTCCAAACTCTCAATCCCATGTGTTGAATCGACATCGGGCGAAGAACGCGAGATGCATGTTTTCAATATCTGTACTGCAGCCAAAGAAGAATACACCCTGCAAAGTTGGTAGCGGAACATCATGTAACCTGTTAGAGTGATCTCTCAGGGTCCTGTCCCAAAGATAGGGAATCAGCTCCGATAGCCTCTGCGCTGAACCTCATGTACGGTAAGACTTGCAGCTGCAAGCACCACTCGCCCCGTTCTCATAACGGCGCCTTAATCATGCATCTCTATTTTTCGACTTCATCAAGTTCAGAGAAAGACGCAAGATATTGGCTTGAAGTCTAGCCACGCCCAAGTTGCAACTCAGAGGAAACCTTTGATTGCTCTTGCATGCTTTCATCTATCTCTTCGTCTATCCAGCCAACTCATCCATCTATCCAGCTAACTCATTCATCCAACACGGAAAATTACCCACTGCCCTTCAGCAGTGCAGGTGAAAATTCCTTCAATTTTATTGCACCAATCACATATAATATAGCTAGAAGTATATTAGTATATAAGACCGAGCTTTTCTTTCAAAGTATACTTCCTCATTAAACATTGACCTTGCGTGCAAGTATTCCATTGACGATTGCTTCCTTGAAATAATTTGATGATCATGCATTCATTCATTTCCATCCTTTCCTTAGCGGCCACCTTTCTAGGGATGGTCTCTGCTGCTCCAATCCTAGAGACACGAGCAGTCGCCCGTATCTCCGCACCATCAGGTGCGATCATAGTCGATAACACTGGTGCTACATCAGGATCATACACCACCTTTCAGAAAGGCGTGAATGCCCTCTCCACCACTACCACCACTCCTCAATACCTCTTCATCCACCCAGGTACTTATACCGAACAAGTCTACGTCCCAGCCCTGAAATCCAATCTCACAATCCAGGGTTATACCACGGATGCCAGAACCTACGCCAATAATCAAGCGATTGTAACCTATAACCTCGCTCTCCAAGATACTACCTCGGATGATTTGACAGCTACTTTACGTCAATGGAACAAAAATACCAAAGTCTACAATCTCATCATCAAAAACACATTTGGGCACGTTTCTAAAAACGGTCAAAACCTCGCCATCTCTGCTCGTAAGTTAATTGATCTACTATATCCTTTCACCCTTCATCTCAAAAAATTTCCCTCCGTTAGGAGTTCCTTCATCTACATTTTCCTCACTTTAAAATGCGATTTCAGCTCCTGCATCTCCTTCCGAAAGTCTCATAGAAAACAATCACTGACTCCCGATGTTAAAGATACCACCAACCAGGGATATTATGCCACACAGTTCATCGGGTATCAAGATACCATCTTGGCTAATACCGGCACGCAACTCTATGCCAAGTGTCTCGTCGTCGGCGCCATCGATTTCATCTTCGGTCAAACCGCTCTTGCCTGGTTCGAGGGTAACGATATCCGTACGATTGCCGCGGGATCAATCACTGCATCCGGACGCTCTTCCTCAAGCAATCCCTCCTGGTATGTGATTAACAATTCAAATGTACAGAATAGCAATTCCAGCGTAACCACGTATAACAACTACTTGGGACGACCATGGGAAGACTATGCACGAGTCGTTTTCCAAAATACTTATCTGGGAAACAATATCAAGGCTGCCGGGTGGAGTGTTTGGAGTAAAAGTACGGCGAATACAGATCATGTTACTTTCGAAGAGTATGTTTCCCCATTTCCATATTTCTGATCTCGCTTGAGACTTCACATTTTCTCTTCTCCCATGCCTCATGCCTTATTTTTGCAACATATCCTCTCTTCCACCGTTTCCCTACTTTCGCACCCATAGAATTACACTAACATCCTCCAGATACGGCAACACAGGACCCGGTTCCATCGCCTCCGAAGGACCCCGAGCAACGTTTAGTTCTTCAATCAGTTCCGCAATTAAAATTACCACGGTTTTGGGAAGTGGATATTTGAACGAATGGTGGGTTGATAGCAGTTATTTGTAAAGGGATGTGAATGAATGGATGGGGAAATTTCAAAAAATATATAGATTAAATATTGGAGGTCTGGGTATATTTTGAGTATATTAAGGTTGAATTAATGATAAATGATTGATGATTTCGCATTTACTTTATTTACATGGTCTTCTAGATCTTGTTATGATGCTGATGGTCAGATAGATATACTCCCGTGGGACTCGGAAGTACAGTATTGGTGAGTTTGAACTTTTGAACCCGGGGAAGATGTTGTAGGTCTGAGGATGTGAATGGTTCAGTAGAACTCAAATTCCCTCGCAACTTGCAATCTTCTGGTGAGAATGACGCTAGTAATGTTTGATACTCTGATAGGACTAGATACCTACTGAGTACAGATTACAATATCCTAAATACATCTAAAGATTCACTCATTCCAAATATAAATACAAATCCCATCCAAACCCAATCTCATCTCATTTCAGAAAAGCTAGTAGTCTAGCCCGATGTTCTCCTCGATCGGAGATTTGATTTATTCAATTTTAATAGAACTCCGAGTCTCCGAATTATTGGCAGATATAAGTCATATTTCGCGTATATATTTGGGGACGAGTGTATATATGAATAGTGTAATATTGATATATGATTGTATATAAACGAGTGAATTATAAGACAGTGAATTATAGAAAGATGAACTAATTATATATAATCAGATCCTGAGAAAGGATATGAATTAAGTAAAATGAAGGGGGGTGAGTTGATGAATAGACTCAATCTCCCAAACGAACTGGAAATCATAGACTTTTCCAGCGTATGCAAACTCTTCTTCTCTCCTCTCCTCTTCTCTTCTTAACTAAAGGAGCCTGAGAGAATTAGATAAATTAAGAGAATAAGTAAAAATTGAAGAGGAGTACAGATTCGGAAAATTATAAGGAGAGGAGAGGAGAAGATAAACTAAAAATTCAAGATTTAGATTGAATACAATACTCATTGTACGAGTAAGTTACTTATATATCACAATATTTTTGAGAATCATTGATTATATATATTTTTTTCATCAAGAAGAAGAATAAATCGATCTATGCAAGGATTAGACAGATTAGAAGAAATGAATAAATCGATAGAAGAGTATAAGGAATTTTAAAGCTCCGGAGAGGAGGAGAGAGGAGGAGGAGAATACTAGATATTTCTAAAAAAGAAGTACTCAGTTCTCCTCTTTGAATACTACGATTCGCGTTAAAACTTAGATTTACTTGGTCATATAAGTAGATAGATAGAGTAGCTGGATGAAAAGAAGAGTAGTTAGCTATGGAACATAATATAATATTTCCTTGGAAGATCAAAAGGAAAGTCTAAAACGAATCGAATGTACAGAGAAGAGCTTTAAAATTTCTTATACTCGAGTATATCCAGGAATAGAAACACTTGTTCAAAATATCTCAGAGTCATCAGCCTTTCCTTTCCAAATCTATATCACTATATTGTTATATACAATACATTACTCAAGTATAGTACTCGAGTACAGTAGTTTCTCATCGATACTGTATATCCATCCATATTTCACACCCTCACACCCTCCCGAGTCCCGATTCCCAACAAGCCACCCCCAAATATTTTACTCGAGTAGAAAATGTATAAAAGAACTACACCTCCCAGTCTCCGTCCTACAAACTTCTGCCCGAACACAAACTAGGGTTAGAATTGAGATACTCCGAGTCCGTGATCCATAATCGATATGATATATGTTGATCAACCCAGTGAACTTGAGTAGAACAGTAATTAGTGCTCACTGCTCACCTGTTTTTAAACTGGCTGTTTGGATCATATACTTGAGGAAACTATACCAAGTTCTAACTGGTTGAAAATGAAGATATACCAAGCTAAACGGGTTGGCAAAACCGATGCTGGTGGTTTCCTAGTGTATGTAGTATGTAGTATATCCCGTTTGCTAGTTTGACCTTGTTTAACTGCCGGTTTGGATTCGATCAACTAGACCAACTAGTTGAAGTTTAACTGGTTGAACGGGTTGATTACTGTCTACACAAATCAACACTATTACCAGATGAGTCAATATGCGAATAATCATGAATCGATATCAATAATACTCGAGTAGAGGACATCGACACAATAAAAATATAGTATATAGATATCCTAACTAAAATTACCAAATTTTCAAAGTCGAGAAGGAAAGAAATTGTGAGATAAAGTTCGATGACATTATCAATTTATGAGATCCTTCACAACTTCTTCGGCCTTCAATCCAACAATCAACCAAATATACAATCTTTTCTCAAGCTTGTCCGAAACACATAACAATGTCCCATATCACCATATAATGTTCAATACACTTCCGGACATTCCTGGTTCGCAACGCCAAAGAACAAAACATGAGTCTGAGATAACGTATGAATACCACGAAAGCAACATATAACGAATATTCTGCCATTAAAAACATCAACATCAAATACACCCACCCACCTCCTTAACAACCCAGCTCCTAATTACCAATAACAACAAAGAACAAAATATGTATAGGTACCTAACCTATTCCCTATTCCCAAACCCAGAGCTTCGAGAAAATATTCTAATACAGTACTATTAATCCACTCGAGTATAAGATAAATCTTCCGGAAACTCGTAGTACTAGAACTACAAAAACTACAAGTGTCCCTCGGGAATTTTGCATTTTGCACGAGAATTGATTTATATATATATATATACTCAAGTACTTGAATCTACACTTGTAGTTGTGTGTATAAATATTACAAATCGGAACAGAATAGAACAAAACAAAAGCAAAAGTATTTTTCTTCAAATAATTACCCAACCCAATACTCGAGTACCGGTACACGATTTAAACCGCTTTAATCTACTCGAATAAATTCACTCTCACATGCTTTTCTTTCACTGGCATCATATCCGATCCCGCGCGCACGATACCCCCACTCCGAGAGTCCCGCAACCGTAAATGTACATACCCCCACTAGTCTTCACCCAGGGACCCCCTTCCCCAACCCTTCCCTCACATTGGCAAACCACTATCAACTCGAATATTTCACCAAGAAAATATATGAGTTGTGAATAAACAAAAGCAAAAAGGTAATGCAACTGCCGTGAATCGAACACGAACCTCCACCTTGGAAGGGTGGAATCCTAACCATTGGACCACAGAAGCTAGATCATTCAGGAATGAATGTTTGCTTGTTTTGATGGAGAGGTGTGCTTGCTTTGAGGCTATACAGATAGTACGGGAGCTAGAACAAAGAAGTTGTTGTGAGTGGTTGATTAGTTTGAGTTGTGGGTGTGGGCGTACGGCGAAGCGAAGCGACTAGGCTAATTGCGTGGTGGAATGGGGGATTAGCTAATAGATATTCTGAGTTGGATTCTCGTGTTGTATTCGTACCAAGGTACTTGCGATAACGATAAGAGGAATAGTTGAAATGATTATGGACTTCCAGATGCATTTGTGATATAGGTAGGGTTGTAAGAAGTTTGAGAATGCCAGTGGGGTGGTTCTTTTTTGCTTCTAGTTGGTTATCTAGTGCTACAAGGAAGATAGAATGGCAACGGAAGATAGGATAAGTGATGCAAGAGACCCGTGGATAGAAATACTAGGTACTTGGAAGCTATTCGAAGATTTGTAGTACAGACATTCCAACTCTGAAATTCTGGGACGAGAGTTTGTGTGTCCTACTGTGTTGAGATGGTAGTAATGATTGTTCTGTAGAGTACTTGAAATTTAAATATTCTCGTCTCATACTGTGAGATGATAGTAATGGCTGTTCGTGAGTTGACTGTTAGAGGTTCTCACCTCATACAAGTTGGATTGTAGTATTGGTAGTGGCTGTTTGTAAGTTGATTGGAGATTTGGAGACGTAATGATGCATCGTGGAGTGCTTTAAACCTAGTTGAGATCTTTACATTTGAACATTAGTTCAATATAACTGAACATTGGTAGTTAGTACGTAGTTAGTACTCGAGTAGTTTGCAAGAAACCAACCAATAGTTTCGCCCAGACATCACCTTGCGGTCCAAATCCTATACCCGGGGGCCTAAGCTTATGAGGTGAAATATGGCCAATGCTAGATCAAAATCAAAAGCCTTTTCCCAGGGGAAGAGTCGAAGAGCCATCCGGAAAGGACTATTGTCAGCCGCACCTGACACCAACGACATTTATAAGCTGATGCAGGAAATACCCCTCATACTACCATCCCACTGAGCTTTGGTATTGCAGAAAAGTAAGCACATCAATCAGCCATTACTAGAAGAGAAAGGATTAATATAGGTACCCAAGTACCAAAGTATTGGCCGTAGTCAACGATCCAATTGTTTGATATAAGACAGCGTTTCCCTTTTACAGGAATTTTTCAATACGATTAAAACCAACGTTTTCGACCCTTGGGGATTTATATGAATGCCGAAAATCTAACACGCCACGAGCATATTTAGTGACCTGTTTCAAATATTCGTCATATCAATCTGTCAAATAAGTTTATCAGCAGCTCACCTTTACAACCAAAACGATAGATTTCGACAACTCCAGAAACCCAAGATGGCGGGATGGTTTGTGTCTTCATGGCCATACAAACAGACTCATCGACCCAACAATTTGTTTGTGCTATACCCTTGTTTTCCTATCCTTTCAAGCCTTGCGGGCGTTAGTCAAAAACCAAGAAACTGAACGAGGGTCGCATCTTCCGGTTAGCGATTAATCCTTGATCCTTGGAAGTTTCATTTGAAAAGGGCTCAAGATGGTTGGATAAAGCTTGCATCTGCAGGGTTTGGTGGGAGGTGGGACAACAGCTTTCGAGCTTTTTAGTCGGCGTCAAAGCTCCTTTCCGTACTGCTTCAAATTGAGTCCCCCCACACACCCTTTTCCCATATTTTCCACTTTTTCTGTCCCAGTAGTTTTGCATAATTGTTCCGTAGCCTCCCGTTGGACTTTAGTCGAAGCGGTGCGCATACTGGGACGTGCGAGGAGAATATATCCTTTGATGGATGGCCGTGATGACCGTGATGGATCCTAAGATTATTTGTGATATGTTCGACGTTCCGTCCTGATATATGAAGGTACAATCTGCAATACAAATCTTCTCACTTGAGAACTCAGTTCGAAATCGAATGAGGGTCGAATAACCTTTTGTCTGTTTGAGACATTCCCACGGGTTGCGACTCCATGTATGAAAAAAACCCTGAGAGTATCAAGATCTCCCCTTGCTCTTTGGAACCAATCAATCTGTGAAAAATGCTGAGCGTTTATTGGAAATCTGCTTGGTGTGACAGTAACAAACGCTTCTTGTTGCTGTTATCACTATCATAGCAACGAACGATTTGGATCGATGGATATGGAAGGTATGGATAAGTTCAATATCTCAAAGGTCTAGAATTGAAATAAGTGATATTCTTGTATATCGTTGCTAAGACGGAGTATTCCCATCCCAAAGCCAATGAAAGCAAGTCGAAAGGTATCACAAAAGAGAAGAAACTTGAATGATGGATCTCTTTATTGTCCGAATTGGGACGAATCCGGAGAGGAAACCACTTATTTCTATCAAGTGTCTAGTTCCACAACCTCGAGATATCATTATGATCATCATTAGAGATTCCAAAGGCGCCGTTTGCCCTTCTTCAAGGGTCCAAGGTACCAATGACTGGTTAGTGAATGAAAAAAGAAAAGGGTGTGTACATTAGGAGCAGATATCCAGCTGGCTTTCCATTAATATTAGTTTCTATAAGAGGTAATAAGGAATATTTGGTTTGGTTTGATAAGAAAAAAAGCATTGAGGACCTGAATTCATATGAAGGCAGGCCCCCAAACCTTCCATTTCGCTGAAATTTGTAGTAAATATTAATATACTTCCTCCATTTCCATTTCAGATACATCTACCATCCCATCCTATCCCATCCCATCCTACACGATCAATGTCCCAATTCATCTTAAGCTATTTTGTCTACCTAATTCTGTTTAGTGCCCCTGATGATTTTGAAGAGTGTTTTCTGGGGTTATTGGTTATTCTTATTATTATGCATCTCAGTCTCTCAGTCGCAGTGTGCAAAGAAATCTCGCTATCTGCATGCTGCACGGAACTAAATTAGCTTAGGTTTATCTCATCGAGTATGAACCAATAGAAAGTAAGAACCTTTCTCCACACAATGTAATTCCCCTCCCCCCCCAATTTCGAATATTCGACCCACCACCACAATCTATCTTTTCCCCCCATACCTCAAACCTCAAACCTCATCTTCACTATCAACACAACAAAAAACACAAGAAAGAAAAAGAGAAAGAAAAAGAGAAAGACAATCCAGTCCAAGTCCAGTCCAGCCATTTCTTCATTCCATTCTATTTAAGAAATTCAAGAAAAGAACTTTTCAACCTCCATCTCCATCATACTTCTATAATCCTATCCCATCGAGTCGTCACACAACTCTTACAATCCTTCGTTCTATTCATCCATTTATTCATCATCCAGCCGTTCTTTCTTTCTTCTTATCAATCCATCGCAATATTATCAATCTTACAATTAAACCATACATGTACATGTGGAACTATCATCTAAATCAAATCGCAATAGATATTTCCTCAGACTATTAAATATATCAAGAGGGAAAAAGGAGAGTGGAAACCTACCTGCCTTTTCGTTCGTTCGGTCGGTCGGTACATCGCACGGTCATCATTCATCGTCAGGTACCGCATATTTGACAAGTCAACTCGTACGAATCTTAACACTCTAGAAAGATTTCAACAATACAATACAATACAATTTACAACAGTATCGGTATAGGTATTGTACAAAGCACGAAAGCAACGCCTTCTTACTACTTATCAATTATTACATAGCACAAATCTACCATTTGCGCAAACCTTTCTTATCGTTACGACAACAACCCAGATACACCCACTCCACTCTAATCTTATTTCGATAATCAACCTTCTCACCCGCATCCGCCCCCCTACCACTCACTTTCTTACCCGAACACCACATAATCTTCGAGCGCGTCAACTAACACTACGGTCGCAAAAGTACCCAAGCCTTTCGTGCTCTTCTCACACATTCAATAATTTATTGTTCTGCAGAGCAACAGAGTAACAAATAATCCGATAATTATCAGATTTCGTTTCCGGCGCATTCTCTTTATTTGCGACATTTCATCTCATCTCATCTCGAGTTTCTCCAACCATTACAGACTTCGATAATTTGATCACAAAATCACACCTTAACACGACTCCATCATTAGATAATGCCATGAACGCTCCGGTGTTTGTCCCACAAGGTAAGGCCTTTCGTCAACCTAATGGCGTCCAACAACCGTATCAATCCTTATCAATGGCTACGATGAATGCCTTCGCAGGAGACGCCTCATCACAAAATATCTCACAATCGGCTGGAAACGGTTCGTTTGCATTAGGACCATGTTCCATTTTAATCCGACGTTTACCATTAAATACCACTGAAGATGCACTACGATCAATGGTAGTTTGGTCCAAGGAATTTACTGAAGCCGAAGTATTGTCTCAAGAGAAGTCCGAAGATGCGGGATTCCGATCTGCTATTCTTCACTTCAAGTCCCATGCGGGCGCACTCGAGGCCAAAAACATGCTTGATGGAAAAACAAATATCGCAAACGATGCGAATATGGTGGTGGAAATATTTTATGGAAGTCCCACTGCCTCTCGCCGATATACTGTCGATACGAACGCGCACCCCGGGCCATCTAGCTCCACTTCCTCCACGGCTTCTTCAGCGGGTCCGACCCCTCGACAATCGTCAAGATTTAATGGTTCCTTCACATCTACACAAAGAGTTTCACCTAACCACAATGGAAACTATGCAAGTAATGAATTGCCAAACCCCGAGTCGAGTGTTCACTATCAAAGCTTGTTCTCTCCGCAATCACCCATTGGAAATCATCTTAATGATCGTACGCGCATTACGGGGAAGTCGTTGATTAATAATGATTCTGTCGATGATGATGAGACAGGAGAACTTCTCAAGGACCCAGTGGCTTATGCTGAAAATGGTGCCGCTTCCATCCAAGCTCGACGCCCGACCAATCCTCATATTCCCATCACCGCACGTATGGCAGGCTTATCTCTTACGACCAACAATGCTGCAGGTCCAGCTCATATGTCTTCTTACAACCCACAACAGGCCATGCCATCCATGACACATGCAAACACCATGTCACCAATATCCCTGGGAAATGGCGGTCCTCCTGTAAATTACCAGCTTGGAAGTCAGCACTATCAACGCCACAATTTCCCACCTGTCAATCCTGCTGACCAAAACCCTCCATGCAATACTCTGTACGTTGGTAATCTTCCAATCGATACGTCTGAGGATGAACTTAAAGCTATGTTCTCGAAGCAACGTGGCTATAAGCGCCTTTGTTTCAGGACTAAGCAAAATGGTCCAATGTGTTTCGTGGAATTCGAGGACGTTTCTTTTGCGACAAAAGCTCTTCATGAATTATACGGCCATCCTCTGCATAACAGTATCAAGGGTGGGATTCGCTTGAGCTTCTCAAAGAATCCTCTTGGCGTTCGCTCCGGTCAAGGGATGATATCGCCAGGTCTTGCAAATGTAACAGGTGGCATGCAGGGTATGAATGGCGCTATGATGGGCGGCGCGGGAGGAGCTTTCAGCGCTGCAAATGGTCCTCCTCCAGGTCTTTCTGCACCACCCGGTTTGGGACCAGGCAGAATGGGCTATGCCGGTGTGATGACTTCTGGCGCTATGGGTGGTACTCAGTATGCTGCCGGTACTGCATTTGGAGGATCTAACAACTGGACTGGCCAAGGTTTTACGTCAGCCATGGCTGCCGGTGGCCCAATACCAATGATGAACGGTTCTAATGGTGGATTTCCTCCAGCATATATGATGGGACGATAGACGGTGGGAACAGTTGACATGTGGTGAGAGTTTCGGATGTAACAATGTGGTCTGTCATTTCTGGGAGTTTTACTACGATTCACACTTGACAGCCATCAAGTATGGTATAGTGTATTTATTTTATTTTATCTTGTACTAGGGTTCATCAAAGGGGAGTCGGACGGTGCTGCATCAGGTTGCATTTTGCATTTTTTTTGTAGCGGGGTGTTCACGATCATAAGATTCCCCATACGCGTTGTTGCAATTGTGGGAGTTGCAACAAAAGCTGGCAAGGAGAGGGTGGCATTTGGCAAGGTGTTTTTGATGGACTTTCTTTATGGACCCCTGGTGTTTTTGCGACTTAAATGGCGCAAGCTGGCTGACCTGCAAGAGTTCATGCTATTAAGGTATGATTTGAGTACTTCTACAATTAGTCTGGGTAAACGGGATGGATCACATGCATAGCACGTAAAAGAGGGGGTGGAAAAGGCGTCGGAACATTTCATCACTCATCTGGGCATCTACATGAAAGGGAATCACTGTGTAATGGATGGCATATCAGATTCAAGGCGATATGTTTAGCTCGGCATATACTCGCAACGATGGGCGTTTCTGGCATTCAAGGAGTGAAATTTGTTGCTGTTTCTTTAGATTTCCGTTACGAAGAGCAATACAATACTTACGTACTTGTCAGTGTACGGTTTGCTTTTGAAACGGGTTTTTGGTTTAGGAAAATATTGCACATCTTATGATGATTATGATATCTTTGACCCTTTTTATGTGAATTAAATACATCGTTGGAAGTTTAGGACGAGAGTACTGAATAATCTGAGGATGACAAATAGCTTCGGACTTGGAGCCAGGGTGCATAGCAAATACATTCATTTCTGCTCACGTGATACCATGGAACCTACCGGCGCTAATAGGCTCTCGCTTAACTTTTTTCCTGTGCTCAAGCTCTTCTTTTCATTCAAAAACTGAATTTTCTTCTTTAATTCACAAACATGCAACACATTGGTCCTCTATCACAACAACATGCTTTGTGCGATGGAGGACCCTTCAATTCAATGGTAAGCTTTCTCATTTCCTCTTCTTTCTGCAATCTTCTATGATGAACATCGTGTCGCCCCTATCTTACCAATGAGCTATGCTCCCGTGGTGATTAACCTGTCTAAACCAAACGGACTTTCTGATATCTCTTGCAACCATCTTCTTATTCTTGAAACTTTTTGAGAATACTCGATGCTAATTATTTGCAGATTTAGGACCATGTCAATTTCTATGCGATCGCACAACTGGCTCACTGTCGTTTGTTCGCTGGTGCGCCAATGTCGATCTTAGTTGCGCCATCCGCAGGTTCTCTTTAGCTACACAATTTTCACCCACTCTCCTTGAGATGATATATCAACTGTATGTTACACCATTTTCTTCTCTTCAACACTGGGTTCAACCAAGGTAAAGTGATGACAAAACAAGTACTATCAAATACGGATTTACAATGACGAATAAACTGGTTCGATTACCTGAAACTATTTTGGTTGAACCCTTCAAGATGCGATGGCACAATTCCTGGAATATTATACTAATATTGGAATTTACAGAACTTTAGCACGACCTACACAGCATTTTACAACAACATACTGCAAAGGTAATTACTTTCTATTTTCTTTGATCGAAATGGATAATTATCCATTTGTCGATGATGCAAAAAACATTCCATGCTAAATCCGATAGACCTTGTGTCTAATGCGGAAAACAACGTAGACTTTTCATCTTTCACCTGAGGCACTCTTGTTATCAGCATATTATCTGTCATTCAACATGCAAACCATATGCTAATACATTCAATAGTGTTTACAGTTATCCAATTGATGTCATGCGACCTTGTCTCAAATCATGCATGCGGGCGACTCAATAATAAACTATTGGTCGGAAAGGTGTGAGGATTCGCAAGCTCAAGTACAGAGTTCAAGTGAACGTTAGTGACCTTCGAGTGAGGTTTACTTCGGCAGCTTATGTCACGTCTTGACAGTGAGCTCCGCCGTGGAGGAGAGAGAGTGCATTACATGGTGGCATTGCATTTAGTTTAATCAATAATAATCGAATTATTCTCCAAAGCTTGATACTTTTGTTTCTTGTGAATCCTTAACTACTGCCGTCAATGTGAAAAGTAACATACATATCTACCTTGGCATTCACTTCACTTGATCCCATCTCATCCAACTTCCAAGACTATAACCCACACCTGACCATCAACATGGTTGGCTTCTGGCAGCTTTACCAAAGTCATGTTACTCGCTCCAATTCAAGCCACAGAAATACTTCTACAATACCGGTACTAGAAATCTGAGCTCTTTCACCACACCCCCAAGATTATCCCTGCTATACCTGAACTTCCAATTCTTCTGCAACGATCTAATCCAATCCAATCCATCATCACCGATCTCCTGTCTGCCCCTCAAGGTCGCATTGATGTTGGTGTTGATGCTGGCGTTTTCGTCTCATACATGTTGTGTCATATTACGATATTTATATTGTGTTGTGTTGTATTGTATTGCATTGCATTGTATTGTATTATGTTGTCAATGGATGGATAGGTAAGGTAGGTAGGGGGGGGGTAGGTGAATGAATGAATAATTTGAGGTGAGGGATTGAGAAAGGGGAAGAGGATTTTAAGAAGGTAAGAGGTGAAGAAGTTGAGAGAGGGAGAGAGGGAAAGAGGGAGAGAGGGATTTTAAGAAGGTGAGAGGTAAAGAAGTTGAGAGAGTGAGAGAGGGAGAGGAGGAGTGATGTTGAGAAGATGATGGGGAATGGGGGAAGGGAAAGGTGATGGAGGAATGGGAAAGGGGTTCGAGGAAGGTGACGAGGAAGGGGGTTTGAGGGAGAGAGGGAGAGGGAGAGGGAGAGGGAGATTAGGATTGGTATTGGCATTGGGGAGAGAAGGAGTACAATACAAGTGAGCGAGGAAACACGATTGAAATACTATGGTATAGTAAGCTAGGGAGTGTGTGCGGGGAGCTGCTGATCAGGAGAGAGAGAGAGAGAGAGAGAGAGAAGCTTGTGATTTGTATATACGCAGCTAGCTAGCTATGTTATTCCATGCCATAATTACATCATATTATCAGAGCATCAGAGCATCAGAGTAGAGATACATACTCGAGTACATACCTCCACCCACCTACCTACCTATAAAACGTTCATATATCCTTTGCGATACACCATACCAAACCATACCATACCATAACAATCCCCCCAAATCCTGCCTGATCTACCGGTATACATGATCGAGTACAAGCGGGTGGGTATAGATGCTCTCTGAGTATACTCGCATAGTAGTCCTAACCTAAATACAGTAATAGTATAACTAACATAGCAGAACGCAACGAACAAAACGTTTCATTATCGTATTACAGTACTCGAGTATTATAAAAATTCTCTATCGGTTGTACATTAACTAGTTTATATATATATATATATCATACAGTACATATTCCCAAACTCTCTCGTCTCAAATTTCCTTTTTTGCTCTCGCTACTCTGCTTTACTCTGCTTTGCATAGTTGGATAGGTAGATAGATGTAGGTACGTATCCATCGATTCTTATGTCCTTCTTTCCTTCTTTCCATTCATCCATCCGTTCCAATTTCCTTCCAATCTTGTTTATCCCAGATTAGACCTGACGCCTTCCAAGTTTTTGATTCCACTAGAAAGTGTGGATATATATATATGATTAAAGTTTCCATCTCGTTTCACTCTTTCCTTCTACTGCCGTACGATATTATTCAGAAAGAAAGAAACACCGACCTCTCTTTGGTCAAATCCCAATCCTAATCCTAATCCTGACTTGTACTAAAATAATACTCATCCCACAACCATAAATAATCCTCCACCACACCCCCCACCAAACTCGGCAGTCTGTTACTCGTTCTATGCAACCAGCCCTTCGTAACATTTTCATAAAACGCGCCTCGCAATGCCCACCATCCCATTGCCCAACCCCTCTTATTCCACTGTTCTTTTTCGAGGGGCGTGGTCCTGTAGTTCTCAGAGCGGAGTTGGCGCGCCGCATATTCGATGCTGAGGCCGATGGCCCATGGTTTCCAGGACTTGGGGTTCTGGCGGTAGTGCGAGAGGGCAATGGCGTAGATGACGGGTTGGAGAATGTGCATGTATTCGGCGTATTGGGATGGGAGGGTAAGGGGGTTGAGGAGGGAGATGGGCGCTTTGATGTCGTCAGCGACGAGCACTTTGGAGAGGAGATAGTTGGAGATATCGCTGGAATTGGGGAGCGTTGGTAACGTGAGGCCTGTTCTTTTTAATTTATATTCTTTTCCCTCGCGGTTCTTGCGGCGTTTATCCTCTTCTCGCATGGTTGGTATATCGTCCGTGTCGAGCCAAGGGGGGATTTCCTCGTTTTCCGTAAGTGATTCTTCGGGTATGATATCGCGTTCTGGAAGGGGTGGTGTAACGAGTGGTCGTCCTTTGGTGATTCTCAGAAGAAACAATTTACAAATTGCCTTGATGAGTTCTAGAAAAACTACCACCCTCCACTTGATTTTCTCTCCCTTTCTCTTCGCCATCATCTCCCATAATAGCTCGGTATACTGTATCATACTCAGTAACATGGCGATACGTCTATACATCCGATTACCCTTGACCCAATACTTGGTATATCGATTATGCGCATTTTGTCTGGGCATTCCCGGGAGTTTGGCGAGAGCGCGCGAGAGAAGTGTATCATGGTAGAGGGAAAGTAGTTGGATGGAAGAATGTATCGATTCAGATGCGAGTTCGGCATCGCGAAAGCGACCGGGAATTATATATGTGAGAGAGCGTAGGGCTGATTCGATTTGGGTAACGGAAGATTGGTTTTTGAGAATGAAGTCGGAGTAAAGGTGTAGCGCGTTGGGGATTTTGTCTCGCACGCTTTTTAGGGAGTCCATGATGAGGATACACTCATAAGATACGTTGATGGTTGTAGGTGTAGAGATATTATGGAGAGTTGTAAAGATGAGATGCGGTTGTGGGTTGTGGATGACGGCCTGGATTTGGATATGGAGTAGCTAAGGGGGACTGGACCTGGCTCATCTCATTTCGATTCTCAGCCTCGGCGGCTCGGCCCCAGATTGGACACGCACGTGAATTTGAATGGTGGGTCGGCGATAAGCTAGTGTCCGGATTGCGTTCATTTTATCCCTGTTCATCAAAAAAGATAAGGCGAGGCGAGGCGCAAGTGTACTCGAGTAACTTTTGAGCTGCCAGATATGGTTCAATTTCCTCATACATTTTCTTCTTCGTCTTCTCTTATAAAAACCTAAACAATACATCATGCCCAAACGTCGAAGATCAAGTACATACCAAAACGATCTACCAATAGCGAAGAAACATTGCCTTCCACCAAACAAATGCGATCACATCTCTCATCTTTCTTCCGAGCTCCTCATCCGCATCCTTCATAACCTGCCAATTGAAACTCTCCTATCCTGTCACTCCGTCTCTCGGCATTTCTATACCCTCTCTCATGATTCCCAAGTTTGGAAATCATTATATTATTCTCGATTCGTATTACCGCGCGCATTGCGCATACCGGGGATCAAGAACAAAGAGAAGTTGGATAATGGGAAAGGTGCTGCAGGACAGAGGGAGGAAAGAAATGGAAAGGCAGACGGGGATAGATTTCAATTCAGTTCGAGGAGGAGTAGATGGTTGGATGAGGAGGGATTGAGGAGTAGAGGGAATGGGAGAGAAACTAATTGGAAGAGACAGTATAAACTGAGACATAATTGGGCGAGGGGCGCTTGTGAGGTGAAAGAGATTGACATTGCAGAGAAGGGGAGTGTGCCGGGCATGTTTGTGAGGCTGGCGGGGGGAGTGGTGATTACGGTTGGTGAGGTGGAGGGATTAAAAGCTTGGGATCTCAAGGGGAGGGAACTGATTACAATATGTAAATTGGAGGAGGGGGTTGTACCAACATGTTTTGCTGTTGATGAACAGGATGGGGAAGAGGGAAGATTAGGTATCGTGTTAGGATTTGAAGATGGAGGCTGGGGAACCTGGGAGCTCAATGTGGGAGAGAAGATATTTGTGAGGCAATACAGACATCCGCCGAGCAGCAACGGAATGTTAAGTGGGGTGGCTTACGCATATCCGTACATACTGAGCATTACGAAAGGACAGCTCCTTTCATTCTATACACTCAATCCTGTCGGACCGATACGAGAGTCCGACGATGATGGTAATACCACCGATATACAAAAGAAAGAATCACAACCACGTCCATATCTCCTGACATCCCTCCAATCGCATTCATCATGGCCACCATTATCCCTCTCTATCCGTCTCACTCCCACCACTATCATCGCCTCTATAGCATACACACTCCCCACCTACTTAAGCGGCTACACCATCTCAATCCAAGAACTCCACTTCAGCCTCTCCACCTCCACCTCCCCTTCTCCATCTCCACCCACCTTAACAGCCTCCCGCCTCACCTCCTCCTTCCCCTCCGGTTTCCACCCACTAACCTCCACAACCAACCCTCCAACCTCTCTACCCCGCCCAACAACCCTCTCCTACGCACATCCCTATATCCTCGCCACGCACCCCGATAACACACTCTCCCTCTACCTCTGCACCAGTACCCGTACCTCTCTTACTTTATCTCCACCCCAGAAATTATTCGGTCATACGAGTTCGATTAGTTTCGCTAGTATTACTAGTAGGGGGAAGGCAGTAAGTGTTAGTGAGAGGGGAGGTGAATTGAGGGTTTGGGAGTTGGAACCTGGGGTGAGGGGAAGCAAGGTGGAGGAGAGGAGTGTGAGGGTTTGGGGGGGAGGGGTTGAAACGGAGAGGAACTGTGAGGGGAATAGGAATAGGAGGAGAGGGGATAAGGAAATGGGGGCGAAGGGAATTGGGAATGGGAATGATAGTGAGAGGTCTGCGGTAGAGAATAAAAATGGGGATGAGGACGATGACAAGGATGAGAATGAGGATAAGGATGAGGGAAAAAAACTCTGGGTAGGTTTTGATGAGGAAATGGTAATAGTGCTTAAATCGAACGTAGAAGATTCAGAGTGTGAGTGTGAAGAAGAAGAAGAAGAAGATGATGATGATGATGAGAGAGAAGGGAATGTACTGAGTGAGCATAATGATGAGGATGAGGATGAGATGGCGATGGGAGGGGGTAATAGAAATGGAAATGGCACTGAGAGTATACAGCAGAGATTAGTTATTTATGATTTCACCTGAGTTTGTATATATAATATGTATAATACATACATATACATACTCGAGTATATCATATCAATACATATAGTATTTTGAATTAGATATATACTCAGTAGTATTCCTCACTCATCGCCATAAACTCGACCCCTTTGGTATACTATACATGTTCTCTACATAAACAAAACTCTCTCTCCCCTTTCCCCCATCCCCTTTCCCCCATCCCCTTTCTCCTTCCCCTATCCCCTTTTCCATAT